>JAZHYW010041638.1:0-111715 GCA_037355805.1 Ixodes ricinus
AACCTTGCTTACTTTTTCTTTTAACGCATATCCTTTTTTTTTTTATTGGAGCGTTGAATAGTGGCAGTGCATGATCTCGGCGATAAGCTGATTGTTGACACTTCTGCCATTCTAATTAAATTGCGGTGAACGACGCATTTAGAAAATAAAGACAATGAAAAGTCCATTTATTTGGTTTTAAGGCATTGGGACAATCTTCGGTAAAGTTTCCTTTTCTCGCGAACAAAATCTTCGCTTCAGAACACTGTGTCGTTCTACAATCTTAACTTTTCTGGATTCCGCACTCTGTAGAGGCGCCGAGAAATCATGACTACGATGCGAGATTTGTTCAGCACTGTAATGGGGCAGGCTGCGGCAGGTGGTGCAAAGAGACGACCGTTCTCGTCGACACAATGTGATGAACTAGTGGGAGTTTTCATACTTCAAAGACCGCCGCCGCCTTTTGTTCAACTAGGCAGACACGCAGTGTACTGTGCCACAGCTTATATGCCATGCCCCTCCAGGTATACATGATGTTGTGCAGTATTGTAAAGCCAATAATCGTTAGGTAATCATATCTGTCCATCGATATATTTCATATCGTTATCAGAATTGAGTAGAATATTTACTTTAAGTTGTGGGGTGTGCTTTGTTGCAATGCACATATGTTGTGCGGTGAAGTAGGCATCATGGAAACACCCAGCATTTGAGCTTTTTGGCTGCACTTCAAATTTTAATACAAATATGTATGGTTAGATTATTTTTGGCAAGCAACTGAGCCCCAGCCCTAGACTCATGCCTTGCTTATCCCAATATTTGTTGGTCAAATTTCTTAAGGAAATAATTCAGATAGTAACGAAACCTGAAAGGCTTATGAAGGCTGATGTGGGAATCTGAATGGTTTATTTTGGAAAAAAAAAATGTAGGTCACAATTAACCTAAGCTTAATGTGATGATCCTAGTGTTGATTTTCCAACTGAGATCTGAGGCAGAACAGGTGGAATAATAGAAAAGAAACTATGTACAATGTGTAGGTCTAAGGCACAGCTTGTATTATTTGCTAAAAAGACAGAACTAACAGATGCTTAGAAAGAGAAACCCTGAATACCCAGGCATAGAAATTAGAATAACATAATAGAACCAGAGGCATGAAATGCATGACTGCCATAAAAAGGTGGAACTTAGCCAATATGCGACAACTTAACAATACTGACTATTTAAAACAAGTGAGAAGCCAGAGCCTAATGCAGCTTACTTTTTGAACTAACTAACCTCAAATTAACTATCCTCAATTTTATGAGCTAACACAACAATAATGACTGATGCAGTACACAGAAGATCAGAAGGTCAAGTTACAAGGTTGTATGTAAAGACCCCAAGTTAGCAGTCATGCTGCATGTAGAAAGTTTTCTGTCTAAAGTGAAGACACAAATCGTCTAATTCCATAGCTGACCGACTCATCACCCTCTGAAGATTAAACAACCCAATTTCAACTTTTATGATCATAATAAAGTCAAAGTAGGTAAGTTTTAACCTATGCAAAGATATATATCACATATGTACTAGATTTTAGGCCCACGAAGAGTGTCTTGGTGTAAATGCTATATGTATTTTATTACTAAGATTGGCTCATGAAGTAAAATAAACAATAAATAAGTATGGTTGGAGCCAGAATGCAGACGCTACGAAGGATCTATGTCGTACGAGGGTGATTAAAAACTTATTCACACTTCGGTTATCTTATACCTTCTGTTGGCCACACTGTCCTATCGGCACTTTTCATACAAGGTTGATGTCTCTCCAGTCACTGCTGTGCAGGCTTGAATGTGTAAATCAGTTCAGTCTTGACTGAGGTGCTAGAAAGAATGGCTCTCCCATGCTTAATTTGTACAAGTGGATCAGTCATTGTTTTTGTGATATAAAGGGGTGTTTGATGCCAATATCTATAAAAAAGCTTTGTGCACAGTATCATGAAAATGTTTTGTCACAAAGAAATGTGTTTGAATGGATACAGAAGTTCTATGAAGAATGCACAAGTGTCAGTCATAAAGGAGCCAATGCCCATCCATGTCGACGACTGATAATGATATTGAGCGTGCTTGTGAACTCATTTTGTCGGATAGACGAGTGACAGTGGATGATGTGACAAATCATTTGCAATGTCGGCCTACGATGGCAATTTCATGAATGATATTCACGTGGAGACATCTCGGATGTGGACTTGAAAAGGCTGTACAAGATTCTAGAACCCAGGTGATAAGATAAGGGAACAAGATTTGTGTCCAACTTGCTGCCGATCAGGCGAAGCTCCTGGGACATACCACACAGACACAAGTCGTTGTGCATGACGATGTGCACGAATACGAGAATTGAGAGGATGAGAGTTGAGAGAATACGAGAATTGAGAGTCTCATGTCTTGAGTGCATAAAGTGTCAAGTGCAATAAAGTGTCAAGAGACACTTTATTGCACGCTAAAAGAAAAAGCTTTAGTGGCTGTCAGGTTATCTTGGGCAAAGTGCCGGCTTGTGGATTCCCAGGTTCAGTTCTACGTCGAAGATCCCACCCTAAGTGCTCTTCTGGCACGTTACCTGTTGCTCAGGAGAGGCAACATGCCTCTCCTGGCATGTTGCCTCTTAAAAGTATGCATAGGAATACCTGAACCGGAAAGGATTTTCGACCCCTGCTCGAGGTGGCCAGAGGTGCCAGGAATACCACATATAGGAACTTAACACTTAAAGGGGTCCTGCAACAGCGTTTTGACTGATTTTTAATTTGCACCGAACCTAAGCGCACTGAACGTAGTAACTTAATGAAACTTTTCTTTTCGCAAAATTCGCTTTATTTTAAAAGTTATAGGAAAATTAGAATTACAAAAACAAGCAAAAAATAACCGCTTTCATGACGTCGTAGGTCCTGGCTTGAGTGGCCGTGAACTAGAGGAGGTATAGTGAGCTCATCGAGCGCTCACGGCTGCCGCACTTCGTGTCGACGGCTCGAGAGGGCGCCACTAAACCGTGTGTTGGATAGGCTGTATGAAGCGGGCGGCCAGGGCGACTCGCATTGCATTTGCTGCGCGATTAAAGACTATTTCGGCATAACACTTCATTGGCCACAAACGACAGCAAACACGGGGTAAAGACCAGTACAGGACGGGAGCCACTTCGCGCTGCCATACCGCCAAATGGCCTTTGTACGCTCCGGGACCTTTCTACGCTCGCCGTTCATCGGCGCCTCATCCCACTAGCCCTTTCTAATATGCGCCGCTTTTTCCGCTGCTTGGTGGCGGGTATGTCGACGGGTCATTTCTTGTTTCCGTACTTTATAAACTGCATTTGTTTCTTTTCTGATCTAAAATACTGAACAAAAACTACTTTCATACATATTTGAAACGGTTCGCGACACTTATATTTTGTATCTCGACTAAAAAAAAAGCTTTTAGCGGCTCTGACCAGTAGTAAGCCCAGGACCTAAGACGTCACATTTTGCGCGCTTTCGGTACCGCAGGTCGCTCTCGTCGGTGGAGGAGGTTTCCGCGTCGTCCGGTTAAAATATGACGCACTGATATTTAGTGACTCTCTCCGTGCCCGCTGGCTTGCCCGAACCCCAAGGGACGTGGAAACCGCAAAAAAGGTAGACGCTTAAATATGATTGCAGGGCCCCTTTAAATTGCCCAACATTCACTCGCCACTGCCATGAACCTCCCTTAAAATTACTAGTTTGCTGCTTTCGTCTTCTCTGAACCTAACACTTACCACCTTGTACAAATTTTTCTGGGATTTTGACTTCCTGTAAAGGCTACCCACGGGAGCCAGAGTTGTGTGTCCAGCCATCTCAAAATCTTAAGCTATGCGAGAAAGCCACTCCTCAGTACGTAGTAGGAGCTGTGCTCCATTGATTGCAACCGGTCAGGTGACTAAATTCGGCGAAAGGCGTGCTGCGCTTGAAAAACAGGGGAAGGAGGAGCAGGAGGCAAAAAGCAGGAGGACATATGCCAGCAGGCATGCATGAAAGCGTCGGCAGACCAACTTTCCTGCATGGCGTAGAAGTTCTCTGCTCCTCACGTGATCAGTTTTGACCTCTCTCTATGAATAGTGGCGTGACGGCTCGTGAAAAACAAACGCACAACTCTGGCTTTCGTAGCGAGCCTACAGAGGAACTCTATTTGGACTCAACTGACGACGCCTTCTCTGTGGAGGATCTCCGAATTAGCATGGACCCCTAGGTGTCGGGACAGCTGTACAAAAGCTGCTCTGGCCTGTGACTGGCCATAGTAGAGCCACAGGTTGAAAGATTGAACTTACCGCGACCTGAAGACTGATTCGGTTCCATCTAACTGTTGGATGGGGTCAGGCTCCAGAGGCGCTCGCCAGAACGCACGTCTCATTGAAGCCGTGTTCCACGAAGCCTCCGTAACTGTAATCGTGTGCATGTTGAGACAGCGGGAGGTTACTGAGCCTCGGTAGTCTGTCATCTCCACTGCAAATCACGAAATTCTGCCAGTGCAGTACGTCCACTATCTTGGGGTTCTTATATATAGGAACTTAACACTTAAATTGCCCCACGGTCACTCACCACTGACATGAACCTCCCTTAAAAGTCCTAGTTTGCTGCATTCGTCTTCTCCAAGTCCAACCGTTATCACCATGAGCACCTTTTTTCCGGGATATGGAATTCATGTATAGGCTCCATACGGGAGTCAGAGCCAGGGGCGGATTTGAGGAGGGGTCCAGGTGTCACTACCCCCTCTTGATTTCTGCATATGTAAAATTTAGGGCGTAAAACGAAGGAGAGGGGGAGGGGTTCCTAAACATATGGTACGCTGAACAACACCTCACCCCCCCTCAGGAAATTCCTGCATTTGCTCCTGGTCAGAGTTGTGTGTTCAGCCATCTTGAAATTCTAAGTGATGTGGGAGAGCCACTACTCGCACACACGTGCTGCACCGCACTCGCCCTCATCGTATAAAAATTCAAAGTAAACAACCGCTTGCAAGATGGCCTATTTGTTTTTAGGTTTTTGAGTTAAACCGGCTACTGCTGTAGACTCAAGCATATGCAGTGAGTGTAGCTACACTTGTAGCATGCTCCTTGGTGCTTGGACAACTTAGGAAAAGGCCAATCGTTGCAATATACGTGACTTGCACACGCCCAAAGTGTCGAACCGAAATGTTTATTCGTTCGGTTTGGGTTCTGGGTCACGGGTTTCAGTTTAGTTCTGGGAGCAAAGGCAACAATTCAAACCAGTTTGAACCAATTCAAACCGCTTAAATCCAAAAATTAATTTTTTATTGTTTTGGCAACGGGCATTATTTGTTGCCGTGAAAGGGGTAACTATATAGCTTTTTATCGTATGAAAATCCATTTGTATTTTAAGGTACCAAAAATAAGAAATTACATTATTTAGTTTTAATGCAACAGTAAAAAAGAAATAAAATTGGGATAAACATTCAAAACGTGTTTATAGGACTCAACATCCATTTGTTTACCTAGTCATACATTTTACCTGAATCAAAGGTTGTCACAAAGTGTTGTAGGTTGCCTAAGATACACGCGATTAACACAACTTTGCATCGCAGTATTAAAAATTCGATCATAGTTGTGCTCTTCAACTAAGCAATTACAGTGCATAAAATCACAAAAGCCACCTCGTTCCCATATAGTGAAATATTGTTTACGAAAAAAAAGTTGAACAATATGTATGACGACAACTCAACTGGGCTAAAAACAATATTTTCAAAATGTCACGAAACTTTTACGACTAACCCTTTCAGTCTACCTTTTACAGAAACACTGAGCAGCAATCACAACGCTCGTCTTCCCAACCAACATTGTTTACACTAGCAATGCGATACACGCAAAAAATCATGCAGAAAAGAGTGATCAAAATTGATAAGTCAATCTATACACACCTTCCTACTCAGATTGAATCTCACCTAAAAGAGCGTGCCCAAGCAAACATTTTCTTATACAAGATGAATGGCAAACCACTGCTCTAGAATTTTGTTCTTGACAAGACGCCAATCAATTCAATTGCAAATAAGCATCATCCTTGCCAACTGGTGAGTTTCTGTTAAATAAAACAAAGTAGTATTTCATGATCTAATTAACATGACAACTACTTAATTAGTCACTTTCTGACGGTATGCATGCATAATTGTCATAGTTCCTCCAGGCACCCTTGTGTACTTTGTTTTTGTCCAGCCCACACACACATAAAATTGCTATTCATCACACAAAGAGGCAATAGCATACTACTACATGTCTGAGACGTTATTCATGTATCAGGAACACAGCTACTTTTATCAGCTTCAAAATCAAAAATTTGTTTAAGGCTCTCCCAAATCACTTATACACTTGCCTATCGAGGATAACAATGCCGGAGAAGATTCACAGCATCTTTCAAATAATTTAGGCATTTATTTATTTACTTATTTATTTATTCATGGTACATCAAAGGCCCAATTAAGGGCATTACATGAGGGGGTACATTCAGGGTAAGTATCAACCCAGAACAAATGATGCATATCATTGAAGGTGATTGGCCCTTACTAGTGTTTGTCAAATCTTTGGTCAGTAAATAAATATATTTTTATTATCATCAATAAGTTTGATAGTACGAAGTTCACATAGCTGCTTGAGACAGACATCGGGAGGACGATACTCAAAAAATATGCTAACTGTTGAGTCTCCTGAAACATGCTTTCTTGTTCGCTGATTTGGCAGTGTGAAACACTGGTTGCGGGTATGCCAAAAAGGACTTTGTGCTCACATAATAGATCTGAAGGGAAAGACACGAAATGTGCAGAAAGAGAAAGATAAGAAATGATAATCTTCAAAAGAATCCTATGCAGGATGCCTTACTGCAAAAAGAAATACATAGGTATCTAAAATAATATTCCAAATTACATATAAATAGCACGAAGGGCAAACAAAGATTCTTCTAATCCTAACACAAATCACACTTGGGCATCAGATTGCACGAACTAGAAATTTCGCAAAATGCTGCCTCGGGAGGTTGATGTTACATTCGGTTTTACGTGCACTTCTTTCAGGCCCTCACTTTACGGCTGTGTGCCTAATCAATCATGCGCTCTAACATTTCATTAGTATGCTGTATGTCATTGCAAGACTGCTATATATACTGCACAACTTTTACAATTTTGACATCTAATTTTGCTAGTGTTGCGAACATCGCATTTCACCAGGAAACTGAACTGGTTGCACATGACATGGTTTGCATGTGATGTCATCACTCTCTATGCTGAAAGTCATTGTGACTTGTTCCTGCTGAGAAAATCAAATCCGGTGGTATAAATTGAGCGCTGCAGTGTAACCCATGTATTTGAGAGACAAATTATTCTTGCTTGGTGCATCATCTTGAGGAACGGCGCGAGCAACTGACACCACAAAACGTGCTTTCTGGCAAGTGTGCTTTCGGAAAACAAGCTTGTTTCCGGGTCCACATTTTCTGGTCTATTGCTGAGATCCAAGGCAGACCTTTACAAGGTAGAGCCTACCTATACACACCTTTTGTATTTCGCTGCAAATACTACCGCGCGCCTTTTTCATTTTTTGGCCTGCTGCTACCCAGAAATTTTTCGTTCATTAAGGGCTCCTCCTCCGTTTAAAGGATTGACAATCATATTTATGTCTCACTTCTTAACAGTATTGCTCCATTGCTTTTATTTTGCACCCAAAGACTGTGAAGTTTAAACAGGATATGGAGGTGGTTGATGCACGAGGAAGAACTCGAGAATGACACTTCTGTGGTCTGTCCCATTTCAGGTAACCAGCTCCCATAGACAGATGTAGTTCAAGTAAAGTTGTATAAATAAGTCAAATTTAGTCCCTTCAATGCTTCTATTCTTCGAGAACAACTTTCTGATGGAGTTCAGCAACAACGAAAACATGTTTGGGTACCTCAATGATGTGTAGATGTAACGTGGGTTGTGCAATAATGTTTGTACTTTCAGCAAAAGTTGGAAACTTGCAAGAAACATCCATTCGTTTCCTTTTCCGCGCAATGGCAGATGCGGAAAAAATTAAAGAAAAAGCTTTCCTCCTCAACTCTGCAATTTTAAAACAAGCGGCCACATGACTCTAGTGACAACACTACATCATCTTACAAAGTAAAGTAAGCCAGCGCAAAAAAAAAAGAAAAAGAAACGACAGGAGAAACAAGGAACGCTAGAGGGACCTTAAAGGGGCCCTGCAATCATATTTAAGCGTCTACCTTTTTGCGGTTTCCACGTCCCTTGGGGTTCGGGCAAGCCAGCGGGCACGGAGAGAGTCACTAAATATCAGTGCGTCATATTTTAACCGGACGACGCGGAAACCTCCTCCACCGACGAGAGCGACCCGCGGTACCGAAAGCGCGTAAAATGTGACGTCTTAGGTCCTGGGCTTACTACTGGTCAGAGCCGCTAAAAGCTTTTTTTTTAGTCGAGATACAAAATATAAGTGTCGCGAACCGTTTCAAATATGTATGAAAGTAGTTTTTGTTCAGTATTTTAGATCAGAAAAGAAACAAATGCAGTTTATAAAGTACGGAAACAAGAAATGACCCGTCGACATACCCGCCACCAAGCAGCGGAAAAAGCGGCGCATATTAGAAAGGGCTAGTGGGATGAGGCGCCGATGAACGGCGAGCGTAGAAAGGTCCCGGAGCGTACAAAGGCCATTTGGCGGTATGGCAGCGCGAAGTGGCTCCCGTCCTGTACTGGTCTTTACCCCGTGTTTGCTGTCGTTTGTGGCCAATGAAGTGTTATGCCGAAATAGTCTTTAATCGCGCAGCAAATGCAATGCGAGTCGCCCTGGCCGCCCGCTTCATACAGCCTATCCAACACACGGTTTAGTGGCGCCCTCTCGAGCCGTCGACACGAAGTGCGGCAGCCGTGAGCGCTCGATGAGCTCACTATACCTCCTCTAGTTCACGGCCACTCAAGCCAGGACCTACGACGTCATGAAAGCGGTTATTTTTTGCTTGTTTTTGTAATTCTAATTTTCCTATAACTTTTTAAAATAAAGCGAATTTTGCGAAAAGAAAAGTTTCATTAAGTTACTACGTTCAGTGCGCTTAGGTTCGGTGCAAATTAAAAATCAGTCAAAACGCTGTTGCAGGACCCCTTTAAGGAAGGCACATACCACACATACACAGCGCCGTCTTACCTTGCAGGTACCCGTTTGTTGAATAAGAAGTCTAGAAGTCTCAGAACATGAAATCGTCCTCACCTCCGAACATTACATGCCTCCGAAAGCTCGCTGAACCTGGTGAGGGAAGAACACTTTCAGTCGCGTTGGCCTGGCAGAAGAGTCGGAAAATAACAAACCGCCACCGTCGTCGCAAGTGCAACATTCTGCCGATGGGCGCGCCACTGAAACAGGGTCGTTTCGACCCGTGCCTGCAAAATCGGTTATGCGCTGTGTTTGATGTAATAGTAATAAAATGAATAATCTTTATTTGCAAGAGTAATTTTACCTCGAGTAGCTTGCGAGGCAAAGACAGAAAGGCGAGAGCCTTTCTGTTTTTAAAGAAAAGGGCACTTACTGCGTCGAGCGAATGTGTGGCGGCTACAACGAAACCGTTGGGAATAAAAACCTCGGCGAGCATAAATACCCTGTCAGTGTCCCTTTAGACTGATGTCCTCCTTTCACAATTTTTCTTCTATCAGCTTTTATCCCTCTCCCTTTCCCCAACCCATCGATGACCGTTCGGCCTATGGCTGTAACTCCAACTTTGGTTTTTCTTCTTTTGCAAGACTTCTCTCTGTCTCTCTCTCTCCTTTAGACTGAAACGAGGTATAGGAAAATGCTTGGGCGCATCGCTCACCTCGAGCGCGCACCGAAAGGCATGAAGCGCGTGCTGGGGGCTCGGCGTTCGAAAGACGCGCCGACGTTCTCACTTTGTCAGGGGAGGCACTCACTGGGTGGTGCACGAAAGCACCCGATGTCAAATTCCCCGTGTCAAATGGCCCGCGGCAGCGCCCGGCCTTTGCGCCGCTTTCAAAAGCCCCAGTTTCAGAAGTTCATGACACGAATCCCCCCCCGTGTCAGGTGGCGAAGTACTCCGTTCGGCATGCAAGGGTTGCAACCAAAACCTTCCAAACTTGCGAGTTCCCAAAAAGTGGATTTTCGTAGCACATAAAGTTTTGTTTCGTTTCGGCAACCAAATTTAAAGGAGCTGAGCAACAATTTCAGTGCTTTGCTTAAATAATTTGGGAGTTGGTGTTTCGACGTTTCTGAAGTAAAGAACAAAACCCCGCTTTTGCCTGCATGTCCTACTCTTTATTTCAAAACTGGACAAAGATTTAGGTTTTCGGCACCTCTCAACTCCTTCACCATCTTCCGAGTCACGTGCGTTGTGACGTCAATGGGGGACGCGCGGGGTTCCGGTGAAGTTCTCTCTAGAGCCATCTGTGAGCAGCGAGAAATCACCCGCTCTCGACCACATGCCTGCGCAGCACAATCAACGTGGCGAGAGGAGGAAATTCGAGTCCGGGCATCCCCGTCCGGCTCTGCCATAGAGATCATACATAATAACTAGAGGAAAAGGTCCGCCATTTTCCCATGCATTCTGGCTGCCGCAAGCGGCGGAACATGCAGGCAGAACTCGGAGTCCCGCACATGGTTACCAACTGCCTTCGATTTCACGAATATTATTATATCATCAGAGCAGTTTATGAACTTCAACAATCCACGAACTTACTGGTGGAAAGATTCGCATTCCTTTCGAAGCTTTCTTTTGCATAGCGTGCAGATGTACGGCCTCCTGTCAACACTAAACTAAACCAGATAACCGGCTCGTGGGCATTCGCGGGTGGCCGCGCCCCAGGAATACGAAACTGCGCAACCACCAGATTTTCGAGATTTTGGCAGAAGGGAAGTTAATGCAGCGCAATGAGTATACTGCTTTTTATAAGTGTTAGAATAGCTCAGAATTTAGTTTACAACGTTAAATTATCACTGTTTATATTGTTGAGAGTTTTCAGTCTTCGCGATTACCATTGCGACTGTCGTCCTTCAGCTGGCAACATTGGTTTCTTTCTCTCGTGTTCTGTCGCTCTCTTTCGCGATCTTTCACTCGGGACTCCAGGATGTCGGCACACGGGATTTGCCACTCCTCCTCACCCACCTTTACCCCCCAGGCTCTGCCCCCTCCCCTCCGGCTTCTGGCGGCTATTCGCGGTAGCAGATAGAGCCGACGGTTTTGTTGACCTCGGACAGATGGCGCCACTAAACCTCCGTATAATAAAAGTTTTGTCGATGATACCAGGTTTTTGACGCATTTATATTTATGTTGGAACGACAAGATTTATAGAAAAATTACCTTTTATCGAGCAGGTATTTGCACAACTTCCTATCTGCACGTAGTTCTCATGGCCGCCGCTCGCGGCTGCAGGTCGGGAAATATTCTAATTTTTGCCTCGCAATTATGCGGCGGAATCGCAACATTTTTAAAAAGGAGATGTGTATTCTGTCCTTTGTGACAAGATAAACAACGTCAAAAGTAGAAGATGCAAATTCTTTCAACGTTAAAATCGTTGCACAGCTCCTTTAATGCTGAGTCCGGTAAAAAATGTGGCCGCCTGCAGAAAACAGGATGCAAAAGTTTTTCTTTAGATAAAGCTCATGCAAAGCGTAAATATCCTTCTCATACATCACACCTCGTTGCCCGTCACCTTTTTACACCAGGCTTGCATATCACATTATAGCCATTGCAATCTGCAATGTGTACTGTGCTCTAGCATGCAGAGTTAGGTTCTAATTACCCACATTTTATTCTAGTGGTGAAGACAACTCAAACTGGTGCCCAAATGACAACTGTAGAGTATGCTCTAAACATTTCGACCTATCAAGGCTCCCGATGTCCTAAAAGAACCAGGGACATGGCACGCACATGCACACGGGGTCTGCTGAAATCAGGGTCGCCGCTGCTCGCCACGGCTCGACGGGCAGACTGGCCGCCCCGTTAAGACATGCCTCCGCTTGTGGCGTTGAACACAGCACTCTCGTGGCGCCGCCTGGCCATTGCCGGCTGGCTGTAGGCGATTTTCTGAAAATTTCAATGGGAAAATGGGGCCAATTTTTGCTAACTGGTACCATTCAGCTCCATATGTATTTGAGAGGACCATCCACCGCCATTTTCCCCATTAACATCTTAGAAAACTCTTCATAACTTTTGAATATGATATCTGTTGGTTCTAAAACTTTGGCATCTGGTTCGTACCGCTAGGGCTATATTTGGGCGGAGAATGAGCGTTCGGTGATGCATTGTTTATTTTTGCAATATAAAAACCCTCGACAAATTTTTTTTTTTTACATACTAGTTTAGAGAAAAAAACTAACAAAGTTGAAAAAATTTGACTAGTATATTTTTTTCGTCAACTTGCGTCCCCGCCCTGAGGCAGAAACTCGCATTATTGCATACTGGTGCAACTGAACTACAGAGCAGACGACGCCAGCTGTAGTAACTGGCAGAAGGAAAATGGCGTCCTTTGAACAGCCGACCTCCAGCATGCGCGCCATGCCTTCCACCCTGCTTTGGATGAGTGCGTGCACTCGAGTTGCACGTGACACCGAAGCATATTGAAGGCAGGAAGCTCGCGCTGGAGGTGGGACAACTGAAGTTCCCCCTACCGCTCTTGCCTTGACAACAACGTCCTGTGATAAAGGAGGCGACGACAGCAGGTGGTAGTGCTGCCGTCTGTATTTTCGTAAGAACAATCTCACACCTATGCCGTTATTCTGTGCTAATGGGGCTTTGGGAACCTTTGTTCATCCATGGAATCGGATACTCACTGATCTGGCCCAAGAGTATCGAGTTATGTTTTAGGCTATTTTCACAGTTGCAACGTGAAACGTTATTCGACGAGGTGTTTGGCATTTCGGGAAGCCTGGATAAAGGTGAATCAACACTGGTAAAAGCGTGGCTTTTTGAGTGGGGGTGGAAGGTACCATTGCAGCAAACAAAAAGTGTTTCGACATGTCGTGACACATTTTTTCTTTTTCTTTATTGCACGTCACGACACATCGACGTGAGCCGAGGTGCCATTTGGTGGGAAAGCCCTGCAGATAGGGAGTCGACACCCTGTCGCACGTTTTTAACGTGAAATACGTTCTTCAGCTGGGTGTTCGGCATTTCGTGAAGCCCAGATAAAAGTGAATGCTGGATAAAACCGCGTTCACGAGGCTCGACACCGATTATCATCGTCATCGGGTGGGAGGAAGGAGTGATCTGCTCGACGTGGCTCGGTTAACGGGGAGGTCATGTGACCAGAGGGGTAGGCGAGGAGGAGTGAGGTAGGTGTGGGGGAGCTTGACCACTTGCGTGCACCAAGGTAGAGGAGCTCAAGAGTTTAAAAAAAAGTTCTGAAAGATCACCAGGTTTATCAGCCCGATTAGCAGTAATATTGCTTCATTCCAGGAACAGCTATCAGGCGTACCCATGCCACGCGTTAAATTGTCCGATGAAGAGCGCCGTAAACGTAGGCACCTCAGTACGCAACGTCGATGAAGTACGTACGCTACAACGACATTTCTCGCAATGCCAAGAAGCATGTTTCATGCTATGGAGACCAACACAATCATTGCCTAGTCAGAGTTTGCCAATATCAATTTTTGTACCTTTAATAAGCGAAACGCGAGAGCCAACACAGAGTGGGATGAAGGTCTCTAGTCACCTTTTTCCCTATCCTAGAGATTTTTCAAAAGGAAACCATTTCCGACTTACAAAATTGACTGCTTTAAAAGTGTGAAAAACAAAAACCCTAGAAAATTAATGCTGAATTTTGCTTTCAGAGATTTTACTAACCATAATTTTTGTTCCAGAAGACCATTCTGAGTCGTGATCCTTGAAACTAAAATTAAAAGGCCCCTGCTCAACGAGAGACTAGGAGCAATGGGGTTGCATTGGGCCAATGTTAAAAATTTGTCTCGCTTTTAGAAAATATTTTATTCAAACTTTGCTAGTTTGCTGGCTTAGTTACAATCTACATAGAGGCGTAAAGTATATGGTGCTACCCCGTTCGCCTTTTGGTTTCTGCTCTGAAAACAGAATATTTTGCAATATTTTCCAAACTGCAGCAATGGACCTAAATAAAAAAAATTTATTTGCTTTCAAATTTTTTTTTACTATCTATAATCGTTGAATAAATATTTTTTAAGACCAACCACCTTTATGATTTTTATTGTTTTGAAATTTATTAGAGTTTTAGTAGATCGTTCATATACCTCCGATAACGATACGATGCCTGCGCAAAGGCAGCGGCAGAGTACCGGGTATCGTTATCGAAGTCATCGGAACTCTACCTACTAAAACTCTCTATTTTAGGAAACACAGTAACAAACTTTTTAAGAAAATATTTTAATGTACTTCTGTTTTTCTTGCTACTAACACATGTAAGTTTTCAGTCTTAATATGGTAGTGTGTGTTTAAAAATAAAAGGTGAATCTCAGCTTTTTAGGACATTTTTAACGGAACAAAATATACCTCACGTTCAGAAATAACTTAAACATGATCAACTCTACCTGCTAGTGACAATTGTACGCTTGTATTCCAAAGAACTGATTCCAGCAAGCGCTTGAAGATCAGCCATCTGAGAGCCTGATGCATCACAGGAGACGCGACGCGACGTCAACTGGCCCAGCGCGGGCAAAGCTGCTTGGGGGCTAGCGTAGCTATGAGCTCCGACACTTGGTGTCGTCAACGCGTTACAACCTGGCGTGTGCAAGTTGCCCCTCCCTGCAGGTACCGCAGGAGTTGAATTGACCAGGTTCGACAGGGCTCGCCCGCATGCACCTTGCCGCCGTACTTCCGCAGAGCGGCGCTGCTTTTAAGCTCAGAGTGACGTAACGACATTCAATTTATTCTTTTTAAATATTGTTTTGGTGTCTTTTCAAGCAAAAAATGGGTGTCTCTGTGATGTGGCCAGAACGTGGTTGAAATGTAGTCAATAAAAATAGGAGCTAAAATTTCGTTGCAGTATCTCTTTAAAATTGCTCCAAAATGCGTAAGGAAACTTTTGTCGGATAATTTAGAATATAATTGACCTACTAAAAATGCTGTTTATTTTCAGCCGTTCTAAACTTTTCAATAAAAAAAGAAAGAAAAGTTTTTATTTTTTGGGGTTTGTTTTCTGCAAAATCCAAGTGGTCGTAAAAAAAATAAAGAAATAGTTATCACAAATTTTTGGAAAAAGTACATTTTCATCACCAATAGCACATCATTTTTTTAGACCGAACCTGTGAGGGTCAAATTAGGCCTGGATAGTTTAGCGTGGAATGACCCTATGCGGGTCGAGAAACCCGGTTTAATTTTTTTGATTGAACCCGGCAAAATGACAAATGTCACAAAATGCTGCAAGAAGTGTACAGTGCCATCCCCACTACAGACTTCTCCTCCAGCCACACAATCTTGTCAGCCAGAACAAATGCCCAGGCTGGCCTCTCCATCTCTTTTGTCATCAACACCACCCAATCAATCAAACTGACAAAGTTCTCTTTACACCAATTGTGCCACCTTGAAAACATTTCAACTGCTCCAAACACAAAGTGAGGCAGGGGATAAAAATGTGTCGGTACAAAGACTCAACATTTATTGTGGCTTCTACAAAAATATGAAAGCTTTAAATACAGTCCTGCACACGCCATACAAAAATGGCACTGGCCGACACAATCGAAGCAGCGGGAATGCGGGTCAACCGTCTAGCGATCCGCAACGGTCCGCCAAGCATAGCGCTCAGATGGGACACGATGTGCGCCCCACACAAGGGGGCCCACATTAGGATCCCCAATGGACGCTGGGCTGATTGCCCACTTTACACTACTTGGGTCGAAGTAACCAAACTGTTTGGATCTGCAGGAAGAATCAATCTTGTTGTGAAAGGTGAACTAAGAGACGCGATGAGTGTTAATGCAGCCACACCATGCCACCAGATATGCAAAATATGAAGCATTGTCTCGAGGGTCGTCCAAGAATAATTTGCTTGTCACAAACCTCGAGAAGGTAGAGGCAGAAACGTAACTGTTTCCCGAGTCTTGCAGCTGATGGTCGACAAAGGCTCCGAGGTGACCGACCACCGACCGCTGCTTCTCCGCAAGGTTCAACAGACCCACCACGCCTACAACGGGCACAGCCTCCAACTGCCACGCTCGTGGAATCGGCAGCACGACTGGCTTTATGTTGGTTGGCCATGTGTAGCCAACCAAGACCACCGTGTCTATCTCGCAGCTAACCCTCTTCCGTTCAGAAGACAAGAGAGGCCGTCAAGAAGTGACGCCTACGTACTCCATTCACCGCTAAGCCGACAGTGCAGTGGAAGCTGCGCATTCGTTGGGCCAGTCATACATCAATCGTCTTGCCAGGTGATCATGCTCCTGCACTTCCCTACACGTAAAGAGCAGGCTTGGGAGATGAAAAAGAAGGCTGCCAATTGGTCTGGCGTGCACGTAGCTCCCAATGCACTGTTGGCTTAGGGCTGAATGGAGCATAATGTAGCATCTCTCGTTGTCACGAGTAAAAAGGAGAGCATGCGCCCGAGTACAGCCAATCCGCATATGCTCCGTTTCATATTACGATGGACCGCAGCTCATGCCAAGAGTCCTCTTAACCAAACCAGCGCTCCACGCGCACCACGTGACTACGCTCTGCGGTGGGCCCCTCTAAACCATAAGGTCAGGTGACACTCTCCGAGCTACAGATTGGCTCCGGCTGTTCTTAGCATCCGCTGCGGTTTATTGTTAGATGGAACGGAGTATAGCTGACTGCAGCCAGTAGCAGCAGGGCAACTAACCGACAGGCAAAGTTCGAATGGCCTCCTTGGATATCGCGGAAAGTCGGGCGACACTGTCCCAGCTGTGGAATGGCCCTGGTTCTTCGTGGCGTTTGCTGCGGTCCATCTATAGCCGACCGCAGCCAGTCGCGGTGCGACAACCCATTGCCGGGCAATGTACGGTGGCCTCTGGGACGTCCAGAGAAGGGGGGGCCATTCGATCAGAAGGCGGTTCCCAGGTCGTCCGGCAGCGGGATGCCTCGCTTGCGGGCGCAGTCGAGCAGGGTCGTGTACTTGGAGCGCAGGTCGTCCACCTGCACCTCCAGAGCCCTGTTCTCGGTGCGCAGGCGGGAGATCTCCTGCACCACCACGGCACGCTCCCCTCCAGGTCGTCCTTCTGCTCCAGGCGCTTGTTGCGGCAGCTGTCGCACACGTGGGAAGCAGGTGTCAGGGCGGCAACCTCGGCTAACCACACTTTGGCCGAGATTCGCTGCCCGGAAACATGTCTCCGACTGGTGTGTTTAGCGTCCCATTCTGCCGATGAGATCCAAATTGGTCCACAAGAGGCAAAAAATGATGTCGCAGAAGCCGGAGTGTAGGTCTCTCTCCAGCTTGACTGTCCATGCAAGCTTCGGCAGCCAGGAGTTGGGACCCCTTGACAACAGTGACACTCACAGTTTGCTAGTACTTTTTGAGGGAAATTCTAGCACCAACTGCCAGGATTAGGACATCCGGCAACACGACATGCCGGCTCCTGCGACTTCATCTGTTGCCTCTTCGAGACCACTTCCAATCTACAAACAGGACTGAACGTTAAACAGACTAGTCAAGATGCGTTCTGGACACCCTAAAGAATGTAGCGTCCGTCTTCGCTCCGGAGAGCCTTAACCGCAGAGGCGAAGGTCCTATACTATGGTGCATGAAACACACGCTGTTCGTCAATGGTACTGTCGGTCGATATATGACAGCATGTTAAAGTGATATGAACCCGTAAGACCCCACCTGAACCGCACGGCAGTTTGATACTTTAGACCCATGTTACGGATTTTAAAAAAACGGCGCGGGATGGCCAGGAAAACACTCCTTTCGTGTAAAGCTCGTCAAATTATGAGGCGCTGGAGAAAACCAGCCATCTGCGTTAAGTGCTTATTTCAGAACTCTTTTTGTATCGCGCTCCACCCATTGGAAACGCTTGCAGGGAAGCACCTAATCATGCACCTCGCATCGCTGCGCCACAATGTTCTTCTGCGGCATACAGGCTGCCTGCCTTCATTGCCGTCACCATGGCAACGAACGCCGAATGACCTTTTCGGACAGTGTATGTATCACTGAGGAGCATGTTAACCTATGTTAACCCACCACCCACCTGTGTTCACGCGCTTCGCAGTGACTGCTCATTACAAAACTAATAAACTTTGGCTAGCAGACGGCGTTCGGAAAATTGGCGTTTGTTGCCATGGTATGGTGATGAAAGCAGATGGCCTTTATGCTGCGGAAGAACACTGCAGCGCAGCGATACGAGGTGTGTGCCAAGGCCCTTCCCGCAAGCTTTTCGATGGGTGGAGCGCAAACAAAAAGAGTTTGAAATAAGCACTTAACGCAGAAGGCTGGTGTTCTCCAGCGCCTCATAATCTGACGAGCCTTACACGAAAAGCATATTTTTATACCGGAGTTTTGGGATAGTTATGTTTACAACAACATGGGTCTAAAGTATCAATGTGCTAACCGCACCTTTTAGCCTGGCTTTGAGAAAGCATGGTGGATGGTGCCGATAAATATGAATTAATCATTTAATATTTAGTCCGACTCGCGAGAGCCGCCGTGCCTCAGAGAGGCGAGTAGCCCATCACACGAAAGCCTAAGGCACCGATCTCTAGCCCTTGACTGCCTAAGACTACAGTAGACGCTCCACCTTCAGCATGAGCTCGCAGCCTTTGATAACGCTTTGGAGTATGCAGAGCCAAAGCCTGGTACAAAGCAAGAAGCATGTGCCGAAGGCAGAGCCTCTATAGTATTTTTAGCCCGCTACACCAACTATTAACTGTACATATGGTGGAAAGTGCTAATTAATGTGAATGAAATAATGAACTAACATCCATTTTGACTCGGAAAGCCTCGGTGCCTCGGAAAAGCGAGCACCCTTTGCCACGATGGCCCGAGGCACCGCAGCTAGGCCAAGCTCCAAAATTTACTCAATCCGACTCCGGAATACAGGTTTCATACGGTGACATTTCAAAACTCGCTCACGCTTACTCGACGACGACAGAACACGCATTTCAGAGGCGGGTCGTTTACTCCGAGGTCATTTCTCACAAACTCAAAATCTGCTTCAGTGGCCCTTCAACATGTTAGAAAACGTTGGTGGCAAAGTTGGTCCCAGACAGCAGCCCTTCAGTGCCTGAAACGCATCTCCGACTGATGCGTCCAAAAAGGGGTTCCCTCGATTTTCGCATAATGACATCACAGAAGTGTCATGTCACCGGTCACCATCCTGGCAGTGTCACAACGGCGGTAATGAATGTGGCAGACGCCTGTTCTGCTGCAGGTCGCTCTCTGGTGTGACAGTTCACGGAAGCTTCAATAGCCTGGAGCGGAGACGCCGTGACAAAGGCGACACTCGCGTCTGCTCTAACTTTCACTCTGGCTTTTATGTGACGTCATTCGTCGCCGTTTAGAGACCACTTTGGATATACGGGCGGAATAGGACGCCAAGCGCACCAATCGAAAACACAGACGGCTCGGCGGCACGGTGCCCCTCCATCCCCTCACCTGGCGGCGTATCCCCTGTTCTTGAGGGTCCTCCTGCGCTGCTTCATCTTGACGATCTCCGAGCGGGTGAGGCCCGAGGCCTTGAGCTGCCGGTTGAGGTCCCGCACCGTCAGCTGGACCAGCTGCTCGTCGCTGATGCTGATCTTGGAGCTGATGGCCAGCGGCAGGTCCTCCAGTATGTCCGGCGGACCGGCACTCCCCGGCATCCGCAGCTGCGTCCAAGGTGCCGACGGGGGTTACTCGGCGTGGGGCGTAAAGACGCATAGAGTTCGTGTAACGAGTTGAGCGCACAAGTTTGCAAACTTCTCAGCCCCGAGGAACCATATTTCCGGTTGATCCATCACACTGTTGTATCAGTTTCACCCCCTATATAAACGGTCATTTCCATGAAAGAGTGGATGTAATTTATTTTCTGGACTATAGTCTGCACCCGGTGTATAGTCCAGAAGGGCAAATTTCGGCCGGTAAAGTAATTTTTTCCTTAGATTACCCGCGCCCGGTTCATAGTCTGCACACCTGGTGCATAATCCCGACCTGGCACATATTTTGAACGTAAACAATTGCACTACGCAGCATGCCTTGAAAAATTTCCACTTTATTAGTGCACAAACCTTGTACCGTACAGAAATTAGCATTAGCATTATCTGTCATTCACAAAACCCGTCGCGACTCGTCGTAATTAAGGATCTCGGAAAAAGCAATACTCGTACGATACGCACCTGGAGGTTGTGCATACCGTGTAAAATTTTACTTTTAAACATGGCATAAGCCACACATTTGTGTAAGTCACCACTATTTGCACGGATGGCGCGGTAAAACTGCAGCCGCGGAATTATGCCTCTGTGCTTTGGTGAGTCCTTGCACTGCCGGAAATGTTGATACAGCCTACATTTAGCATAGTTAAAGGGGCACTGAAGTCGATTCTGAGATCATCCTTTTGTGGTGACAACTCAATCTAGAAAAGCTACGCACAATCGTGCATAGCTTTTCTCGTTAAAAGCGTATTCAAAGATCGCGACACGCCCGTTTGGGGAAGAATTTTCTTCCGAGTGAAGTGGTCGACGAAGGGCGCTTGTCGGCGAGTTGCAAGCGATGGCTTCGCCCGCGGTGAAAAAGAGGAGTCTTATATGAATGTGTACCTATCAGACTCTCTTCAAGACGAGTTATAATAAAATTATGTGGAATCTGTGCGTATTGTAGGACTTCCATTGGCCCACACAGTGTAGTCCACGCGAAAAAGGAGTCCATGTGTTTTTCTCTTGCCCTGAGATGAATAGGCGGTTTTGTAATACAGGACTTGGTAAATGTGAGAACTATACAGGACTTAGGAAATGTGAGAACTAACACATTTTAAACAATATAAGATCAAAAACGACCAATTCCAAAATTGACTTCAGTGCCCCTTTAAGGGGATGCTGAAACGATATCTGAAGTTGCCGAAATAAGCCCCGGACAAGCTTCCGGGACCGCACTATACCTAAAAATGCTATTCATGTAAAGGGATGGAGATCGGATTATTATATTTCTTGGAATTACGACCGCCGATTGAGCCAGAAGCTTGACAGAAGCCTCCGACGCGCGCGAGGCCCTCTGGGATTACTCGCAACGGAACTGACGACAACAAACCGCAACGGAACTGACGTCAACAAGTCGAGCTGCTGACGCGCCACAGCGTGGAAGAATTTTGCGCTTTGAATAATAGTAGACGGATGCCCGTCGAGTTGGAAGTTTGCCAACTAATCCAGCCAAGTTAGCTGCGCACTACCTGTCAGCCACCCGGCCACCCCCAGTCCACTTCTGCACCTGCGTCGTAGCGACGGCGGCGACTTTGGTCTGTGGGTTTTTTCGGAGTTCGGCGATTTCTTTGCCGTCCTGATACTTTGGCCATGACGACGTCTGACAGCAGCGTTCGCACGTCGCATTTCCGTTTCGACCGTCTGACGGGGTTCGCACGTCGCATTTCCGCTTCGTCGCGCCACCACGCGGCATGAGCGCACGCCGGAGCCAACGAGGTGGGTCGGAGCCAACTTTGGTGGCTCACCATAGCCGCGTTCTGCGTACTACAGGTTTGTTGTCGTCATGAACGAGCTTCCAAAGAACTCACCAGGTGCACCTTATAATATTTATTTCCATAAATCATATATTTTAGACTACTTTATTGTTTCAAGTACCGTCATTTAAGAGCCATTCGTGTGCTGTAAATAGCAAAACGACAAAGAATTTAGATTCTGTTTTTCGGTTCAGCATCCCTTTAAGGTTTATACTTAGGGAGAAAAAAGGATGTAGGTCACACTGTTGTATAAAATGCACCGAAACAAATTTGGTAAAAAGAATGTGACTTGTTCGTTGGAAAATATGGTACTTTTATGACAGGTGACGAACGTCTCTGTTTTCATACAAAAAAGTAGTGCAGAAGCTTACAATGCTAGTAAACAATAATGCACATACACTAAGGTTTGTTTGGCTATAAGCATGCACGAATGGGCAGTTCACATCTACTCAACTAGCGCTTAAACCAGAAAAATTCTGCAGTTAGGGGACGGTGAAGAAGAAGCCTGGGAACCCATGAGGGTACCCTGGGGAACCTCTTTGTCCCTACGAACCCCGCTTGAGAAGCCATGATCTAGAGGAAAAGGTACACCATGTTCACCTGTAATTTGGCCGCATCTGAACGGCATAGAAGCAAACACTGGTGGTTCCAGGGGGCTAGGCTGCAAGTGACTTTGATAAGTGCAAACAAGAAATCACTCGCAAGGTCACCACATGGTCTTATTTAACCATGGTGAATGACGTCGACGAACTACTAATGCCGAGAAGTTTCGGCGGCACCATCTCATGGTTTTCATCTGTGACATCACAACCCGATTCAGCCTCCCCATGATGGCACAAGTCATCATCCTGGCTACTTAAAGTGGGTTCACACACTTGCTATTGCTTACGACTAAGCATATTACGACCTCATGTGATATCCTACGACGAGCAGACACACTGGCAAGCTGGAGCCACCTATGAGGTAACCCTCGAACTGCATTTCTCTAGGGCGAAGGCTTTGCAGTCCTTGTGAGATCAAATGTATGTACTATACGATTTAGTTAACAATGTCAAAAGTTTTTCAAGCCAATAATAAAAAAGTGATGCACGCAAAAAAATAAAGAAAATATATTGCAACTGCGAGCGTCCCACGGTTACCCAATGTGCTGGCGTGTTCCCTCATTGTAAGAGATCACAAGAGGGTGTAACACATGTGGTCATAACCAGTCGCAAGTTTGCAAACGAGCACTCATCGTCAGTTGCAAACAACAAGTTCTATACGTAGCTTGCACCGACGTAACATCAGCGTGCAGCAGCGAGGACCTCGCTGCTGCACGCATGCCGCGTGCAGCAGCGAGGTCCTTCACTGCTGCAGCATGCTGCAGCATCTATTCTGTACCCCACACCACCCCTCCCCCGAATTTTCTTCTCTCGGCAAGAACGAGTAGGAATGACCTTTGGTGCAGTGCAATGATGCCGCGTACGAGCCACACACTGTGTCACCTTCGAACTTGATCGCCTACGATGCTCTCATTTCCACCGAGGAAGGCAGGTGTAATCCAACTAAAGACGTCAAAGTGGCCATTTGGCTAATCGCGGAAAGCCGACCAGAGCGGCGCTTTTCGTCGTGCACATCGCCACAACTCTTTTAGAAGTGAAATGTGCGTGTGCATAGCTTGGATCGAAATGCTTCGAGGAAGATACCCACAGTGCTTGCGAGGTCAACTAGGCTTCGTTCTGATCG
The DNA here is from genome assembly GCA_037355805.1 of Ixodes ricinus. Taxonomy (NCBI): domain Eukaryota; kingdom Metazoa; phylum Arthropoda; class Arachnida; order Ixodida; family Ixodidae; genus Ixodes; species Ixodes ricinus. Next base: position 23,293 of record JAZHYW010041638.1, read on the forward strand.
CTCCCCTCGCGCGAACCGAATACCTCATATCAACTGACGAGCTAACAATTGAGTGGTATGTTTGTTTAAACAACGGGAAGGCTAGGCATCTCCAACGAGCGTCTGGTGTCCCTGCTGTAGGTCAGGGATTTCGCCAGTGCAGTACCAAAGAGCGACAGGCGATACACGACCTGCGAGCCGGTACGATGCTCTCCAGATCGAAACGGGCAGGGGTGGGGATTATACCCACGATTTCTCGGCTCTGCAGCACGGGGTTTCGCTCCGCGTGCTCTGAGCCCTCTGATGAACTATGTAACTGGGAGAGGAAGAGGCGGTGGTAAAACAAAGTTTAACCAACCCAACTGGACCCTACATCCCCCCCCCTCCCCCCTTCCCAACTTGGAAACCGCTCCCAATGTTTGGCGTGCTCAAACACCGCGGCGACGGCGTGGCGAGCTCCACAATATATAAATAACGCGTTTGGATCGGGCAGAAGGAAGGACCAAGTCGCCGATACCTGAGGGTCAAACGGCATCACGGATCAAAACTTGAAGCGAACAGACGGAGAAGCTACCTTGTCGATGCGTTTGAGGGCGTCCTTCGACTTCGTTTTGTGCGTTCGGCGCTTCATGCTTGATTCGTCCGGCCTGCTCGGGTGACGCGAACCTCCTGAAGCGGTGATTCTGCTGAGTCAGCAAGCTCTTCTACGATGCAAAACAAACCACTCAACCGGAGCGACCGACGAAAGCGATGGAACTCGCCATTTTGTCCCTTTCGAAGAAACCTGGGCTTGCTGTTGAGAAAAACATTATTGCTCACCACTAAACAATGGCGCTTCCAACCTCGTATTAAAAATATAATATACTATTGTAATCATTGAAACATTATTGCTTTTTATTGCTGTAATAATGCATTGCAGTAAATTAAGTTGATTTTTGACTAGTGTTAAGTACATCAAATTAAAATTACTTCTTAATAATAAAAACATTGGCTAGATGGCGAGATTTACCGCCTGATCTAGAGAATCTAACAGTATATTTATCTATTTAGTAAAATTAAAGAAAAAGACGGAAAAGGTTGGCGGTTTCGCGTGCTGCTGGTGCGCTGTTGCCACTGTTGCTGCGTTGCGACAGCTGACGCATTCGCCGGTTGGTTTGCACGTTGGTTCGATTGACAGCCATGCCGGAGAAGCTAGCCGGCTACGAGTTCTGGACGCGGACGCTGAAGAGCCCCCGCTACGTGGTGGCCCCGATGGTGGACCAGAGCGAGCTGGCCTGGCGACTGCTGGGCCGGCGACACGGCGCCCAGCTCTGCTACACCCCGATGCTGCACGCCAGCGTGTTCCTCAAGGACCCCAAGTACCGCAGGGACGCCCTGGCATCGTGCGACGAGGACCAGCCGCTCGTCGTGCAGGTGATCGCGCCCGCTGCCCGCCTGCGCGGGGCTTCCACTGACGGCATGAAAGTGTCCCTTTCACGCCAGTCCTCCAGCACCCGCTGGTTGCCTTCCGTCGTGCTTTTGGCTGCTGCGCGCACGCTAGAAGCTAACCAGACGCCGGAGCGCTGTCGAACTTGTCGAAGGTAGCAGGCTCACGTTGTTGGCGGGACAACTGAAACTCCTTCCTGCCCTTCTCACCCTGTCAGTGACGATACGTGGCTTGCACGTGACGTCATTGCACCATGCTAATAATAATTACGACTTGTTGGTTTTTAGAAAGAAAAAAATTGGATGACTCAAAGTGTATGCTTCAAAAGGTATGCGCTCAGCAGTAATGCCGCGACAGTGGCAGCTGTGACCTCGGTGCAGGCCATGTGTCTTGGCCTTCGAGTTGTGTTCCCAGGCGACACAGATGTCATATGCAAAACTACAAGACATCCATGGAACCTCCATGGGATGTAGGAAATTCCTGTCGGTGTTCCATATCTCCCTCGAGTGTAGCTAGATTTGAGTTGCTCTTGTAGGTCATGTCACAGGATAACACACGTAGAGAGACGCTGGATGCTAGTAGGTTTTGAAACAAAGCCCCTAAAGGCGTCCCCAGAAGAAGAACATGTGCGGGGCAGGGTTGACACGGGGTATACGTGCCAAAGACGCTCGCTGTCGTTCGACGGACAACCCATCGAATGGCAGGCTCACAAAATGACTTCATGTTTGACCTCGTATAGTGACGTTGACCTCCAGATGAACGTCAATTTTGAGCTGGCGCTCGCACGGGCGGGCGAGGTTGCTCCGGTCATTATAAAGTCTGTCGGGGGGGCCAATATTTCGACACCGTCGTGATGTACCCCTCATTACCGATGCTGCTGAGGTGCGCAATATTGTCGTCGCATCCGGGGCACCAGTTCATAGTGATTTGCTTGCTTTTCTTCGCATTATTTCCACGCGCGCTAATCTCCTGTCTGACGTTAGATCCTGTCTGACGTTAAATACTGTCTGACGTTAGAATTCAAGTTCGTACGAATGCACTTGAGCCAATGTGTTCTTTTCTTTCTGAATGCACTGGCAAGAGCCACTGAACAGCCCACTTGGCTGGACTTGCAAAGGCTGGTTCATGCATTTGTGTTTGTTTGTTTATTTATTTATTTGAGGTACCTTTAATGTCTAAAGGCATTACAGAAGGTGGAGGGGAAATACATAATCAGAACCAATGTACACATACATAAAATAAAGTTTTGAGGTTGTGAACGAGTGTGTTGGAACCTTTTGTGACCGCTTACTTCCGATCTGCTTATATTTCCTAATATTTTGTGCAGCATTCTTTCACCAAGAGCTGGAGCATTTTTGACAATGTTATAAGTAGGCTTTGGGGTTTGGTTTTTCAAAAGGGAGGGTGCTTTTTGTGGGCTTATTATATTTTCTTGGGATCTGTGTTTGTTTTCAGTTCCGGGCATGAAATCAAATTTATCAGGGCTTATGCTATAAAGTGGTTGTATATTAATTGGTCCGGGAAATCGTAACGCACCACATCTGATAAACATCGCACTGCTTTATTGAACTCGTAAAAAAACAGCTTATGGAAGGAATGCATCAGTAAGTTTCCAGAAACATAACTATACATCCACTTGCTCTCAGCAGCATGCAATTAATGCTTGAACGTATGACAGAAAATTATGTACATTGTGAACGATTTGTCGGCCATAGGAGGGCGCTCCTTAATACTCAGGAAGTGCAACCCAGAAAATGCTTGTTCTACAAATGGCAAGAAAATCAAGGGCAGCTTTCGACAAGACTGGTCATTCTATGCTCGTTTTCGCCTCGAGAACTGTAGTAAAAAAATGTCCGGTTCCTTGCAAAGCATTACTAATTGGCCCATTCATGTAGAAAATTAAGATATATGTAGGTGCTTTTTAGATTCCATATATGTTATGTTATCGAACCCTACTTGTTTCAAATGCCAAGAGCATCGCTTATTTCTTTGACAACCAAATCTTGCAACAGCTGCTTCGCACAGCATATGAACAGTGCGCCAAACTTCCTTTTTCTTGAGGTAAAAGCAAGTATAGTCGGCGCTGTCCAGATGTTGCCGAGTGAAGCTTCAGCATCAGGCACTTTATGCGGCGAATATTCTGGGAGTTACTCTTTCAGAAATGGCAAGTCTGTAGAGCTGACGACAGGTGAAAACGACACACTTCAGTATTTTTCTCCTGTCACTGGTTCCTGCTCTCTTCATAAATCCACAGTTTGCACCTGGTGCCAGAAGCCATTTCTCAAGAAATGAAAACTAGAGCGGAAATCCCCCAAGACCGCAGGTATCCCTATTCAAGGGCAGCTCCAATTGGGGTTTTTCAGTTTTCCCCAATTCCGAGAAAACCACTTTGGGGTTTATTTATGGGGTTTATCGGTATTTAACACATAACCCTAGTTATAAGCTACCAATACTTGTAGATAGTGAGTAGATTTGGATCTCGCAAGTGCAGCAAAACCTTGTTTGTTTATTTTTTTTTTTATTTTGGTGGTGAAGAGAATTGGGAAGCCAGTAGATGTGTGGGGCTCCATATATTGATAACAGATGGCGCCGGCGTCTCGTTGCGTTCCCTCGTAAGCAGTCGCATGAGGTTGCGGGGCACTCAGTCACGCACAAGCGCAAACGTGCAAACCGGCGCTGACTTGATTCCCGGCACGTGCAGTTCTGTGCCAACGACCCCGAGGTGCTGGTCCAGGCATCGCGGCTGGTGGTGGGTCACTGCTGCGCCGTGGACCTGAACCTGGGCTGCCCCCAGGCCATCGCCCGGGCCGGACACTACGGGGCCTTCCTGCAGGATGACTGGGACCTGCTCGCACGCATGGGTGAGCCACGCCGGGTTCGCTCACTTCTTGCGACGTGCGTGACCGAGGAAGAATACGTTGCTCGAAACAATCATCACCGATGGTATGAGAATAGCGTAGAGGAGGCTCAGTTGTTGCGTTTCAGTGCAAGCTTCTTATCTTCGTTGGAAGAGTGCCACGACGCACTGGCACACACCATTTGAGCATGCGACACGAGAGCCCACAACTAGTTGAGCACGCGTCACGAGAGCACTAATGGGGCTGTTGGGTGGGTTGTTCGTATAATCGCAGTTTATGTTTTCTTACTGAAGGCGGCAGCAACACATACGCCGAAATTGTACGACACATTGGAAAGATGGCCAAATCCGACCTCTAAGATTCTTCTCGGTGCTCAGTTTTGTCCAGGACCGTCTTTATCAGATCATGTTGGCCGCAGTCTTTTTTGCCTTTCCTTGTCCTCGCCGTGAGAGGGTACAAGAGGGGGCTATTTGTTTTTAGTCGACGTCGAAATCTTGTGATGGCCGTAGCTTATGGGGTTACTTCTGGGTAATTTTTAATGTTTGCTTGGAATCGGCAGCAAATATCCCTTAAATAAAGCTTAAAAAATAAAATAATATAGAACAATATTAATAATGTTTTTTTAATATTGTACACACAAGGCTCTCTTGACAATTCTCGCTTGAGCCGACAGAACACAACCCCTCCCCTACACTTTCCACTATGTTGCGGCACTCTCAGCTCTCATGTGGCACGCATGCCTGTTGGTCGTAAAGGCACTTGTGTCGTGTGCTCTGGAGTTACACAGCCATTTCTGATAACACCTCGATGTCATATGAGCTTGGAGCGACAGTGGACAGTTAAAGCAGGGCAAAAGGCAACGATCGGGCACTGGAGACCATTCTTCCTAAAGAGGTGTCCTGCTACTCCCACTCTATCATTGGCTGTGTAAAGAAAGAAAGGGGGCAAGGGGGGGAAGGAAGGAAGTGAGATGGACGGAAAGGTGATTAACCTCTGCCTCTGGACCTATCCTGCAAACTCTCTGGATGCAGTGCAGCGGGTGCACACGCAAGTGGACGTCCCCATCACGTGCAAGGTGCGCGTCTTCCCCGAGGTGGAGAAGACTGTCCGCTATGCCCAGATGCTCGAGGCAGCTGGATGCCAGGTGAATCTTCCCGGGGACTCTGGTTCCGTCTTAAAGGTTGCTTGAGTAGATCCAAGTTACTCTGTTTATACAAGGACTGTTTCTGTTTTTTTTTCAATCTTTAATTTATTAGATTAAAAACCAGGAGCAGTGAAAGATGTTTTAATGCAGACAAAAGGTAGATACATATTGTAGCTATTGTATTTTCTGGATTATGATCCTCAAACTTTTCGTGTCTGAAAGTCGAAATTTTGTGCATTGCAGTCTATACGAGGATGTGTTTTTTCCACTGATCTCTATTGTAGTAGGCTGGATCGCAGACCGCAGCCTCGGCAGCTGGGGCCGAGCGTTGCCACCGGCAGCCATTGCTTGACACCACCAAATGCATGGGACTCTATGGGAAGAACAAGAAAAAGTGCCGTTTCCCCTTTTCCTAAGCTGTTGTCGGCACTCAAACGTTTTGGCTGCTTTTCGATAAGCCCATCAAATAGCTTGCGTACAGACATTAAAACTGACAGCCGTCGCAGTTCTTATAAATAAATATTTTGTGGTCGAGAGTGACTCCGCTGGCCGAAAAATTTAGTGCAGCTCAATGAGGCGAGAGTTACCTAGAGTTACCGCGAAGTTGGTGGCAGTTTCGTTGAGTTGGGTTTAGCAGACGACAAGCTCGAAAGCTTTCCTACGCAGGAATTCGCTCACCCCCGGAAAGCCACTGTCAACATGGAACTTTTCCGACATTCATCAACTTCTGGGCTTCCCGAGGACGCTCTCATTGACGGCAAGTTCCTTTGTTTACTCCAATACGAGCAAGCTTGCCAGCTCAGCCGTAGGTGCTCAGGTACATTTAATTTTTTTAATCGGCTTTCTAACGTTTGACAAATACCGATTCCATCTTTAAACACCCAACATAAGGATCGCAGCACACCATAAAATACTCGATTACGAGCACAGCGTGCTTGCTTCAATATTCTTACTTTAGTGCGTTTCTCCTATAGACTTGCGTGTATTGCCTGGTGTCGAGCAATGGCAACCGGTGGCGACACCGACGGTCTCCCGATTTGTGATCCAGCCTACTACAATAGAGATCAGTGGTTTTTTCTGGATCGTTCATTATGTTTGTACCCTGTTGCACACTAATAGCCTCGTCCCACTAGAGCGACAAACACCGGTTTTTGTCCGACGACACCACAAAGTTCCGTGTCGCCGATGCTGTCCCACTGCAACGACCAACACCCGCAACAATCGCCGACAAACGATCGACGACGGACGAGTTCTTGTCTGTCGTTAGACTTGAAGCGCAGCAAGCAGTCCCACTGAGGAACATCTCTCGGAGACAAACTTATCCTCCTCGCCCGCTTATGCCTTCTGCTGCCTTTCTTCCCACCCTTCTACCCTTCCTCCCGGAACGAAAAGCCCTTGGTGGCCACTCCTCGTTCCGGCCCCGCAGTTCCGGTCCCGTTGATTGCACGAAGTGGTCGCGGGCACGGCTTGTTGGCTGGCGCCGGGCGGTCGTGTTGCGAAAGGGAATTTGCTGTGGCTGGTTTTGCTCGCGAAAACTTGGTGCGCGAGGGGTGCTCCAAGACGCCGAGGTCTACGGCCCTGCATCAGGATGGATACACCCATGTGCGAGGACTGACCAAAGTAAGACCGCTCACCACGAAGTAGGACATGACATTCCGCGGCAAGAAACCATTCCGGCAGACGAGAGACTTGTCATCACGTTCTGTGATAATCGGGATGCCATTTTGTCCACCAAAAAATGCCTGCCCTCGATCATTCGAATATGAAGTTATAAACATCCTCAAAATCGGCGTGAAATTCGGTGGCGCTCACGTAGAATGCCCAGAACGGCCCAAAAAAAGGAACGATTCGGGTATTCTATTTCGGAAAAAGTTCGGAGTCGATTGTCACGACTGTTTGCGGAAAGTCGCCAACGGCAAATGAAGAGAAGCGGAAGCTTTAGTCAAGAAATAAAGCAATCGTCTCCACTTTCACCGTGTTTGTCGGCGCGTTTTATGCCCAAAGAGCAAAACACGAAAACCGCGTCGCCAGACTCTGTATTTTGTCTGTGTATTTTGAAGTGTTTTGTTGACAACTCCAGTCCCCCTAGGAAACAAGTTTCCTTGTCCCCGTGTTCTGCGTCGTGTCCGCCAGGTGGGACGGCGGACTCTGACAAACAGGCTGTCCGTTGGTGTCGTCTGTCGCTCGTTGTCGTGTGTCGCTGTCGTTTGTTGCTGTCTGTCGCTCTAGTGGGACGCTGCTATAAAGAAGCTCCTCCCACAAAAACCTCCACCTTTTCCACCTAGCAGAGTGAGTACCGGAGCTGGCGAGCCTTTCCTCGCCTCGTCTCTCCTCCTCTCAGGCGTTACCTTGAAAACCAAAAAATTAAAAAACTAAATTTCTGAAAGATCAATTTTTTGGGTTGCACATTTTTATGAACTACATCCTCTGTAACTATCAGCACCTAATTCACTGAGAAAATATCTTTAAAGGGGCGGTGCATTGACATTCAATTCGAATGTTTTTCCCTTTACATGAGTTTACTGGCACTAGTGGGACCCAAGTATTCTCGCACGCAGCGCCACTGACCAAGAAACCTCTTTGTTGCGGTGTAATTTCAAGAATAAAAGTGAGCATTTTATTTTGGACTCCCCTCCTCAAAGCTTGATGACGTAGAGTGAGAGATCGCAGTGTCGGCATAGTCCCCCAGTGAGGATATTTGAATGTGGCTCATAGATTGAACCCAAGCCTTGCTTGAGCACTCGATTTTGGCTCGTAATAATCGATAGCTCGACAAGCATTCAGGTAGTGGCTCGTATCCAATCGCGGCAAAAACGGCAATAGCCGAACCCTAGCAACGTCTCGAACTCGGCACGTGTCCTGTGCTTTGCCAACCTCAGCGCCCGGCTATAATCAACTTGGCAGCATATAATCGGCTCCAGATCACGTGGCCATTTGTTCTGGCTGCAGGTTAAAAAAATAAACGCTGCTCGTTTTTTTTTTTTTTTTCTGCGACGTTTATTGGTTAGGGAGAAAAACAAGTGCGCATTTCATTGGTCATAAACATCAGGGATATGTTCTAAGCGGTATTCGCGCAAAGCACAAAATTTGTTGCATTGTCCCTTTAAGAAAATATTTACAAGGTCTGGGCGGCTTCAGCCAATCACGAGGCCGTGATTGGCCGAAAAGCGTGCTCGAAGGAACGGGCGACTACCATTGGCCGCGACGCTTGTTCTCATTCCGTTGCCATCACTACCGCACCTCTGCGAGCTCGCATCATCTACTACAGCTGCTTGCTTGTTCTTGCACTTTCTCAAGTCCACTTCGCTTTTTGTCATCTTTGCCATTGTTTACAGCACTTTTTTTTAGTAGTTTTGCATACTTTGCCTTCATGTTTTGTGGCCGCACGCGATGCAGGGAATGAAGTGTGAGACGGTGCATGTGTTCGATGCACGCGGAAGCGGTTTATGAAAGTTTCTTCGCGTGGCGACCATCGGAAGCAGCTTCGGCGGCCTGCCTCTGCGCAGTGGGCCGCTGATGCTCGTTATGTTGCTACTTTTGGTTGTTATGCTTCTATCCCTTTGGCAGTCGACATCAAGCAAAAACAGAAAAGCGGAACAAGAAGAAAGGGCGAAAGGACAATTCCTGCTACTTCGCGCAGTGTAAAGCCGTTTTACGTGGTGCAATCCTGCTTGCGATTTTCCTGATTTTCGGTTGCAACATTGCTCGCTTGAGAGAAGACAAACGAATAAAAGCCATGGATGGTGGGTTTTGAGCATGCATGTTGTGTCCGTGGGATTTTTGCCGCATGAGAAGGAAAATCGCAAGCAGACTTTCGCCACGTGAAACGGGCCCAATGCTGAAATTGCATGTGCAGCTTTCAACTGCCATTTTTTCAAAATTGATTTTTCTGATGGCACTGGCGCTTGTTTGGCGATATCTCGGAAACTTTTTGATGAACTCGCACACAGTTTTTTTATTTTGTTTTTAAATAACTTTGAGAGGGCATGACAATCTACCTTTTCTTCAAGATCGTGATAAAAATATGTAAAGCACAAATTAAATTTGAGGGATGAGGATATGACCAGCAACGTAATTGAATATTGTGCTAAAATTTTTCTGCAAACGAATTAATGAAAAAATGCTCTGTCATGCCCTGGAGTGCCTGTCCAGGAATGGTTATAACAAATTTCACATTCCCAATATGTTTTGCAAATTCTCTAGGCCAGGGACAAAAACAAACAAGCAACTAAAGCCATTCTGGAAAATAGCCGTTTACAACTCCCTGTAACGCCGAATTAGAGCGCAGCTCTTGAGGAGGAGGGGAAGGCAGGGGGGGGGGGGGGGGGGGCTATGCCCCTCCTCTCCTGCTCGCCCCTATTTAGGGGAAAATTTTCCTCTAAATTAAGTGGGAAAAATCTTACGCTAAATTTAGCGGGGAAATTCATTTTGCGTGAACTACGAATTTAGCGGAGAAATTTTTCCACTAGATTTAGCAGGGAAAATTTTCCTCTAGATTTAGCGGGGAAAATTTTCCGCTAAATTTAGAGGGAAAAATTATCCGCTAGATTTAGCGGGGAAAATTTCTCCTCTAGATATAGCACGGAAAATTTCCCGCTAGATTTAGCGGAGAAAATTTTCCGCTAAATTTAAGCGAGGGAATATTTTTTTGCTAGATTTAGCGGAAAATCTACCCATCATGCACCGCGCAGTTACGCCGACGGCGACGCCGCTCAAGCCGGAAGCGGGCGCCTAAGAGCTGCGCTCTAAAAAAAATTAACTTGAGATTTAGTAGGCACAGCCTTATGGAACTTTAGCAGTCGTTCTTATATATGTGCTATGAATGTACCCTGAAAATGTCATGCAGATAGCTCTAAAAATATGAGAAGATAAAGTTTAATGCCTACTCCCCCCTTAACCTGCAACAGGGTATAGATGCAAGACCGTCCATTGCCACAGACATGTAATGTGTATGGAGGAAGCCGGGCAAAGTTTTGGGGAGGACGACCAGACGTCCACGAAGACTCGAGGTCGGGGAAGAATGTCTACGCTGACGACAGTCTTGTCGAATGCGGGACGAAATGACAGAGAACCTAGACGATAAGCTTTTTTAAGGGGGCTTGCGCTACAACGTGAAAAGTGACTAAATTTGTGCGGTGCTTACGCAAAGAAATGGCAACAGTAAGTATCTAACTCGCATGTATTAAAACATTTTTCATTGCTCTCTGTTATTTTTATTCAGTTGATCGCAAATCGAACACAAAACAGCACTTGTGTCGCCGTTTTCGAATGCCAATGTACAAAACGTTTACTCTAGAGTGAGATTGACTAAATTCTGGCACGCGGCCATCCATGCCCCGCCGAAAGCGCGACTGATCCAGTTCTCAACTTGCCCCAGGTGCTGACGGTCCACGGACGGACGCGGGAGCAGAAGGGGCCCCACACGGGACTGGCCAGCTGGGAGCACATCCGTGCCGTCAAGTGAGCACGCTCGCAACGGCATCAGAGCTCGGCAACATTGCCGAGCGGTCGGGCCGCATTGTTTTTGCGTCTTTATTCCGGAGGAACGAACCAAGAGGCGAGGTTTTCTCGTTCAAATTACCAGGTCTGGGACACCCGGCTCGAGACGGGTGGATTACTTTAAACGGCTCAGTGTTTGTGACTTTGGCGACTCGAAAGATGGCAGTTTGCGGCGCTCGACTGCTGGAGGTCGACTCGCAACATCTTTTCGCCAATGCCCCGAATCCACGGCCACACTGCTCATACGCGATACAAAAGACAAAGCGTTCGCTGTGGACACGCCTCAGGCGCGTTCACACATGTGTGCTTTAAACATGTCAGCAGACAGTTTTTGCATGACCAACGTGACAGAACTGTTGTATGAGGAAGAAACATGCCTCGTCCGCAAACCGTCTTTTGTGCAGCATATTCATAGTGTGACTGCGGCCTTACTGTCGGCAGCCGAGATCGTACCTCATTCTTGGTTGGATGGGCAGGCAGGCCCTCGAATGTCCTGGGAACGGTGTGTGGCGGTAACTTTGCCCCTTCGTGTGGCCGTGACACTGCGTCGCGTTTTCTTGCATACTCATAGGCTTTGACGATGTCCGTGGCATCGAAATGCCTCTCACACACGCGCACATTCTTCTGATCAAAGTTGAAGCCTGCAGCTTTCCGTCGCGCACTTCCATCGCACGTGTAGCTCGGCGTTTTTGGAAAAGCGAGACGGGAAAACTTTTTATTTAGCACTCTGGCAGCCCGGCCCGCGGCAAGTTTTTGGCGGTCGCGCTCGTGCGCACCATTTTTGTCATGCGGCACGGGACGATCGAGACGAGCAAACGACGCGTAGAGCGACGATGAAAACTTGGCGCGGACGCCTTCTTCGTCCCTCCGACGGCGGCTGCGGTGGCCCCCGCGGGAACTGTGGCACTGCATTGCGGCCGCCTCGAGTGCCGTACGAAGTACCCCCTAGCATTGTGGAAGAGTTTCGTGACCGGAACTCTGTCGAGAGACTCTAGCATGGCTTATTTGGCTGCTCTGGTGGCCTCCGTAGCAGCCAACTGAGCCGGCCGAAGCCCTGCTATGCCCGCCCACCCGTTCCAGGCGCAGCGTGAAGATCCCCGTGATTGCCAACGGCAACATCCAGTACCTGGAGGATGCCGAGCGATGTTTGCGGGAGACTGGGGCTGACGCCGTCATGTCCGCAGGTGAGCTGCTCACGAGCGAGTTTGTCTGCTTTTTGCGAAGTAGTACGCTGACGTCATGTTGCCGAGCTCTGATCAGAGGATGTAGCGGGTAGACACAGGCTGCGTTCCAATTCTTACTCTAGTAGGTCCGAGTTACACTGCACGATCGCACGAATAGAGCGACGCTGGACACGAGTGGGTTTCCGAATGCTAAGGTAGAAATGATGCCGAAACCGCCGCTGTCGATATGCCGATTTTCGATGAAATGCGTCGGGATTCAATGTGGGGGTTCTGACTCGGCGAAGGATGGCAATTTGAACCTCGCGACGGTCTGCGTGTAGTGTTGTGTTCGGAAAGCCGATCTGTTGTCCCAGACGTCGGCGGTTTCGAATGCAGGCACCGCGGCTTCCCTCGACCGTCGCCTACAGTCTGTACACCATTGTATTCAAAGAGTCACTTTTTCCTCCCAGGTGTGGGCGGTTTCACGCAAACGGCATCGTCACCGCGCCTCAGTTTTACATCGTCACGTACGTCGTGCCACCGCTGCGGCCGCTCCATTCTATCCCCTCCCGCTCCCGCTGCCTGTCGTTGGAAGCGTGCCAGAAGACTTTCCCTCTTGCAGGGGGAAAGTGGACGTAACGAGCGAATGAACAGAGTGAAAGAGCATGGCGGGAACCGCGCCGGGGCCTCACGAAGCCTGTCCAGTCCAAACGAAAGACGGCTTCCAGGGCAACAAAATTCTAACGCATTTAAAATTCTTCACCCTGGGGTAGGATCGAGTAAATTTCGGAACACGGCCGGCCACTGCAACCTCCAATCCGAGCGAGCAAGTTGGTCAGTGATTTTTAAATCCTAATTCTGGTCTCCGACGGAAAAGGACCAAAGTGTTTCAGTTGCCTACCATCAACAGTGCTTCGACAGGCGCCTCGGTGGCTCGGAAGCAGAGTGCCGGCCCACGGGTGCCCGGGTGGCGGGTTTGAATTCCGGCCAAGTTGCCTGCAACGCGACGGAGGCTTGTTGCAGAGAAGGTGTCACGTGATTGAAACATCTGTTGCGTATCAAAGGATCCTTGGGTGGTCCAAATTAATTCTCGGTCCTCCACTGGGCGCACCTCCGTCGGTTCAACGCGTAAAACCTCCGAATTTGGTTTGACGCCGCTTCGGCGTGTCGTCAGCCTCGAGCGCGCACGCTCGGCCAAAGCACGGCAGCAGATGGCGAATGTGTGCCGTGATTTCCGGATAGAAAGAGACGTGCTGTAGTTCTCACAATGCGAGTGACTGTAGAATCTCATAAGTAGCTTGCACTTGAATGAAAGAGCTAGACGAGCTGACGCAAGTCACTTGTTTTCAAATCTCTCCGAAGAGACTCGGACGTGCACTAAAAAATTGACAAAGTAAAGCCGTCTTCGATTGTGCGTTATCTCATCCTTTGCTAAATAATTGATTTACTTGTCGAACGAACGAGGGGATCTGAGGCTTGAGGACTGGAGATTAATTTAGATTAGTTTAATGCGGAACCAAAATTTTGGTTGTAGTACACCTTCGCGACACTACCTCCGTCGGGCCGGTACGTTACCCCAGTCCTCGTTTCTGGCCCCCGTCTTTCCGCCCGAGCACGTCGCGCTTGCGTCGCTTTGTTGCTTGCCACGATCCTGGCGTCGGCGTGGGGCTGGAGGTGAATTTGACTTCTACGAAAGCTGCGGGAGTCGGGACGCTGCGACGGCGGCGCCTCTCGCGCTCGCTCGTCTTTTCGTTGAAATTCCTACGACCGACCGCCGGGATTGCGACATCCAACAACAAGACACACCCGCTCCCAGCACGTCAATTTGTTGCCACTTCCGGACCACTTTCGCTGCACATGCGGTATGGGACGCTAGATGCACTGTTAGAAAACGGATTCAAGGCGCCGTATAGGCGCGGACAAAAGCGGCGCACTACGAGCGGCACGTTGTCCCCGTTGCAGAGGGCCACCTGCACAACCCGTACCTGTTCACGGGGCGCCTGGCCCCGGTGTGGGAGGCTTCCGTGGAGTACCTGCGCCTGGTGCGGGACCACCCGTGTCCGGCGTCCTACGTCAGGGGGCACCTCTTCAAGCTCATGCACCACTGGTAAGTCGAGAGGCGCGCGCAAAGAGAAGGCTCGCCCCGTGAGGCGGACCTCAGAAATCGGTTGCCCGGACGTAGTGAGCTACGGTACTGTGCATTTAGTAGACGGTGGGGGAGTCCCCCAATGCCGTTGGTGAGAAGCCGGTGCAATATGACTGCTAGCCAGAAGGGGGAGGGGGGGTTGCTCCGACGATTTGTAGAGTGTCCCTAACTAACTATGTTTGAAATTTAAAAGTATCTGCATATAGGCAATCGTTTTAAAATGTGTAATCATTGTCGTGCATGTACGACAATGAGACAACGTACGACAACATTTCTCGTTAAATTTTTATTACCTATCCATCTAGAATTTTGTGTCCTAAGTACAAACATAAGCTCATTGTTTTCCTATCTAATATGGTTTGCAAGAAAACCTACACTTTATTGCATACGTTTCTACCCAACTTTTCTACAAAAATCCCATTAACCCTTTCACTGCTGCTTTTAGCCGACTGCTCTTCCCCGTGTGGTGATTTTTTTAGCATGTTTCTACGTATTGCCACGGCAAAAAAGACAAAATCTTGGGTGCCGTCTAGCCTTTCCACTGGTATACCCGTGACTCGTCCGCCGACGTACACGCGGCCACTACTTGGCACTGGAAAATGTTTGTTTGCTCAACAATTGCGTCCACAATATCCGGCGTAGACAAACTTTAAAAAATCTAGAGCTCACTGAATGCCGCCGTGAGGCTTTTGGAGATACCTGAAGATGACTGGTCAAACGCTTGCACCTGTGGCTTGAATTCTTTCATCTTCCACTTCAGATGCCGCTCGTCAAGTTTCCTCTCTCGTGGATTCTTCTCTGGCGGAGGCTCTTCATCAAGTTCTTCGTTTGCGGAGTCACTTGCATCACCTTCTTATGGTGAATTCCACTCGTAGATCCGGAGCGCTTTCCAAAATCCGCGAGGGAGGAGAAATTCCGCTCCGTGGGACCCGCTCCAAATCGACGAGGGGAAGATAAACTCGCATTTTGGAGCGGCCTCCCCCACACCCCTCCCCACCGCTTCCCCTTCCGCCGTTCAAAATGGCCGCTGCTCGAACTTGACAAGCCCACCAACGCCTCAGCCGACTGATCTTTCCGACGCAGAAATAACACGCGACACAGGCCGGGCGAAATTATACGTACACCACGGCGCCCATGTCGCAAATAACGAAGACGTCCGCGTTCGGCACCGTCACATACCTTTCGGCCGCCTCGAAGCGGCGGGGCACGGACAGCGATTGCCAGCGGTGGAGTTCAGATTTCTGGTACGACTTTAATAAACACAGAAATAACAAACTATCACTTGCACGGTCGTTGACTAATCTCTTCCTGCTTTCTTGCACGGGAAAACGCCGGCGGAATGCAGTGTAGAAAGGTAAACAATCATTGGCTGCAGAATGAACAGGCCTAACCTTGCGTCTGCCTCCGGCTTTTCTGTCGTTCTTTTCTCGTTCTTCCTCTCACGATCACAGATGTCAGCGCTTACGATTTACCACGCTCCACAGTCCCGGCTTTGTATCCCCGATCTACGCGAGGTAGAAGCGTTCGAGCCGTCACAATCCCGCGTAAACAACCGACGCACCCGAACAGATCCAACTCGACGACCCGACCGTGGCCCCGCCGCCCCACCGACCCGCCAACTTCGCCGCGCCGCGCATGCGCACTGCCTAGGAAATGACGTAGAGCGCTCTGTACTTCCCGTATTTCCGGAGAGATCTGTGAAATCCCGGAGAGCAAGTTCGGCGGGGTTTGGGGCGCTCCGTGGAGCGGGCGCTGCTAGAGATCTGCGAGCGGAAGATGACCAGCTCGAGCCAGATCTGCGAGCGGAATATGCGCGCTCCAAATGGAGCGCTTTTGGAGCGCTCGAGATCTGCGAGCGGAATTCACCATAAGTCAGTGTCACTTTCGTCCAAGTCCGAATTCATCAGCAGCTCTTTAATTCCATCTTCATCGTCTGTCAGACGGCGGACAGACGTGGCACATTGTTCTTGGCAGCCCAGCCATTGCAAAGAACAAGCTTCGATGCGTTTAGTGACCTCTACATAAATGGCGCGACGGGCCCACGATTTTTGTTTTCTCCCGAGATAATTGGGGGAAAGGCACGGAGTGAGAACAAAATGCAAACCAAATATACTCTGGAGGAGCAGGGGTAAGTTTGGTTGTCAAAGGGTTAAAAATCTGGCACAAAGAATGCCCGCATACTCTACAAACAGTAGAGGCTGCAACAGAACCATTCTTATAATTTTAGCTTCATTTTAAAGGAAAGCTTATCACACCTTGAAATTGGTTTCTAATGATTAGAAATGAGTCATTAAAGTCTTTGACAATTAGAAAAGGTTTATAGTTAACTCTTTCCAGAAATATTAGTTTCATTACGCTCTGGTTTTAATCCATATTTTAATGCACGTTGCATATTTTGTAACATTGAAGTTGTCTCTGCCTTCTCTCTGACCCACCTGTGTTGCATCAATGTCGAGGCATCGGCCATGCGTGAGCATGAAAAAAACTGCTCGTGGTCTGGTATGCCATCCCAAAGGCACCCTGAATGCGTAGCGTTCATGGGTCCTCTGTCATGTCACGGTGATGCTTGATGTTACGTGATTGTGTGATCTGATGACTCACGCTGATGATGTCACAGGATCACCGGGATTTTATCGGCAACGACGTCGCCGTCGAGGATAAAGTGTGCTTCGAACAAACTTTACGGGTTTTTTGTTTTTATCGCAAAAATAAATGATGCATCGCCGAACGCTCCGCCTCTGCCCAACTGTAGCACCAGTGGTACGAACCAGATGCCAGAGTTTCAGAACCACAGTCAAACGCCTTTATAACGAAGTCCGTGGCACCGGCAAATTTTTTACTAGTACAGGTAGCTTCATTGTGGTGGTTGAGAGCGAAAAACCAGTCACACAAAACCGAATTTGTGCTATCGCATATTGACGTATCTGCGACGAACATTCGAGGTGTTTTAGGAAACAGTATGGTGCCAACTATAGTATGAGCGACATCAGAAACGAGGTTTTGTGTGTTGACAATCAACTTATCGAAAAGGGGAATGGTGGCACGAGTCTGCTAGCGCATCGCAGCTCGGGGCACGTGGGACGAAAGCTCGCGCTGCAGAATCCAGGCATCTTGGACTCGATTACCACTTCTATTTCTTTTTCTAACATGAAAATTGTATTGGCACTGCATTTATGTAACTCACTACTGCGTGACGCAATTTAAACGACACCAGGCTAGCGGTCGTACCGACCAGTGCCGCCCACTGACAAAGTTTTGCCGTCTTTATATTGTTGAATGTCTTGTACCACTGCGTTGCTTCTTGTTTGTACAGGCGCCCATGTCTGTATGGGTCTTCAATCACCTACAGTATTGATAAATAAATAACAAATGTAGACAGCATAAAAGACGTTGCGACTGCGGATGAAAATACTTTTTTTATACATACTCTTGTTTCAGGTCGTTTTAAATGCTAGCTTGACGATATGCAATATTAGTAAGGATTTGTGTTTTAGGAGTTTATTCTTGGATCAATTATGGATGTTTATCGAGTTAATTTTTCTCTCGATTTATTCTTGAACTAGTGTTTACTTTCCAGGATGTTTCCCATTAAAAATAAATAAACAAATAACATACTATCTAGAGTTTGATGTACTAGATAAAAAATAAATGCTTCTATCAATTAATGTTTTTTCAGCTGGATTTGGCATTGGTTCCATTGCCTTTGGCTAATGCTACTACTGATTCATCCGACGTCAAAAGTTGTACACGAGTGTTGTCTTCAATCCCATCCTATTCCATCAACCTACTCCCACAGCCACACGCGAGGGTGGAGTGGTCGGGGATGTAATAAGAAGTTTCCCATTTTATGCAATCTCTAAGGTCCAAAGCTTTCACTATTACAAAAACACAACCCTCTCCTTCCTCCTAAAGCGCAAATAGTATGACCCGGACTGGAAACCAAAACAGCGGTTTTCGTGGGTGCCCGAAAGTACTATGACCTGTTGTCCTGAATGAATTTTTGGCCGAGATAAGCGGTAAGACCTCTTTTGACAATGGCCCAAGATTTGAAAGATATGCAGGGTGGCATTTTCCCATGACCATTGACCATGTGCGTGCTGATCAAACTTAATCGTAAAATACTGTCTTTTCTTCTTTTTTTTTTTTTTTTTTTTTGGGGGGGGGGGGGGGGGGGTGGAGTTTGTTGGATAAATCTGTACTGACCGAAATTTTACCGGCAGGTGTTTTGGGAAGTTTTTCGGATTTATCCGAAAACACGGAACTTCCTAAATATACGGAGAATGAGTGCATGCTTTGCCTGGATCTTGGAGCGGTAGTGGCGTCTGTTGGCAGGAAATCACTGTAGTGGTCAGAGAAGCACACATAGGAGATTGGCCGGGACTTTTATTTTTACTTCATTGAAGCGGGCATTTTCGCAGTAGAGGCGTTCGTTAAGGCGTCTGGCTAGTAGTAACCGTTATCTTTTTCAAAGGTTACGAGTGATATCTGACAATTTCAATAGGGGGGGACACCTGGAGCCCGTTCTCGGTAGCTGGCAGCCGTTCAGCTCCACGTATTCGAGGGCTCTCGAATGCGGTGCACCATCCATTTTAATCAGGAATCATCGGAAAATCACTTGGTTAGCTTTTCAGTGAGATAACGGTTGAATTCCAAAACTGGCGTCTGGTTTGGACTACTATCCCTACGTTTGGGTGAGTAAACGAGCGTTCAGCAATGCATAATTTGTTGTTGCAGTAAACAAAACTGTAAACATTATTTTGTTTAACGGCCTCTACATTTCAGGCACGGAGCGGCAGACACGGCCTTTTGAGAGCTGGCCCTCTGTTGAGTGTCTTGCTCTGTTCCATGGAAGCTGCAGCCCCTACACAGGAAACAGAGCAGACCGGTGTCTGCTCTGTTCCAAGAAGCTGCAGCGGGGGCTACTCTGCAGGGGGCTCGCATGTTTGTGTTTAGAAACCTTTGCATATCGTAGTGCAAGAACGTCAGGAATGCATAGTCAGAAGCTTCCAAAGAACACCGATGCCAAGAGTACTGTAGAAGAAAAAATCCTGTTTATGTGCAGCCCCTTTGTTCAGAAAAGCCTGCATTTGAAGTTATTATTTCCCATTTTTATCACTGGGGGTCAGGATTTTGGACACTGGTCTCTCGGCGCAGCATTTAATAAAAAGAGGAATGAATTAATAAAGTCAGGGCCTCGTTTCAGCCTGACCATGGCCGGAGGCATGGACCTGCGAAAGGGGCTTCAGCCCAGGCCAGCACTCTTGAGGCCTTCGAGGAGGCCCTAAGGCTCCGGGACCGGCTGCAGGTGAGAGGGGACACCACCTTCGGGGAGAGCGCGGCAAGCGGGCCCCCAGCGACGCCGCTTTGCCGCACCCTCGCCTGGACTTGCGCGTTCGCAAGGCCCAAACACGGTGCCGCTAAGGTGCTAGGAGCATGACACCCTGGTCTTTGTGATGCCATTCATTGCCGCTTTGGGATCACTTTCGACGCACAAGAGTGTAACGCCAAACAAAACTGGTCCGAGCCGCTGTCGGGGCCTCGGGGTGTATCGACATCGGGAATAAATAGAGCTTCATGTTTTTGGTGTACACCGATAAACCCCAAAAAGTGACCCCCGACCCAGTTTGATCTAAATCAGAAAAAAAATAATTGGAGTTGTCTTTTTGTAAGGAAAACCCGAGCTTCCCAAAAGAAAACTTTGTTGTCGATTTATTTAGTGCGACCCGGAACGCCGGAGCGGCGCTGAGCTGTGCGAGGGGGGGCGCTTCTTGTCGGGCAGCCGTCACGTCTGCTTCCTTTTTCGTCGGTAGCGGAACGTCCTCCGAGTGTTTGGGTCGCTCGCGTATGTTCCCCGGAGGGCTGGGAAGTTCCCGGCGGTGCTCGCGTCTTCGGCATTCGAAGGTTTCGAATATCGAGTCAACATTTTAGAACCTCGTGCATCCGAGGGAGTGTTGAACTCCCTCTCCAGATGCGATCCCCGCTTGTCATTCCCGACATGCACGAAGCTTGAAAGTTTGTAAGCGTGCAATGTTCTACGCTCATGCCGCGAGGGCCGCTCGCGGAGAACGTTTGCGCATCTCGCTCGTGCGTTTGTTTGGTCGTTCGAGTGGTGAGCCTGCACTCGCCGGGGGGGGGGGTGTGGCAAGCGCCAAGAATCGTCCGTGGAAAATAATTTTTAGGTAAATACGCCATATGCGCACGACGAGATAAGCACGACGGAGGGGAGTTTCGGTCCGTCCCCGGCGGGGCCTTCCTACCTCTGAGAACACTCCGGCGTCTCGTAGAGCATCAAGCGCAAATGCTCAGCCAAAGCATGTTGGAAGACAACAAGTGTGTGCCGGAAGACAGGCGTTCAAAAGGAACCCCACCATTTTCATTCTGTGGGTGGGTATTCGCGACTCAACAACCCACAGGGGTGCGCCACTTTTGACAAATATGGAGGCCAAAAACGGGTCGTGCTGTGCCTGGTGCCGGCTCGGCGCAGAACGCTCGGGTTTGAACGGACAAACGCCCATTGGCTTCAACGAAATCGTCTGCCCGGTGCTTATCCGCCGCGATTCAGGCACTTGCGGCGGCACGTTGGCGTGAGCGAGCTTCCGAAGGCTTTGTTTTCTTTGGGGGAAGTGCCGGTAGGACTGCCCATCGCCGGGTCTGCCGCGCTGACAAATGGGGATAAATGTGCAATGTCTCGTTGACGCGGTTGCGTCGAGAGCGGCCCAGGCGACGTGCCGACACGAGCACTAACGACAGAGTGACCAGGATAACCTGATTCTCCCTACACAACGTGAGAAGTGACGCGTGGCTTGCGCAGCAATTCATTGGGCCATTACGAGGTCGTGGTTTTCTCTGCGGCCCCGTCGTTGCTGCCGTTTTTGTTGCTGTTGGCGCATCGCAATTCGACTTCTCTCGCCTTGCTTCGGTGTCTGTCAACAACGTGCGAACACTGAAGCCACGAAAATGAGCAGAAATCGAAGAAGGGCCTATTCCTGGCAGCCAGCTCTGTGTTTTCCCGCTCGGTGCCGTTCCCAGTGATGGAAGTGCTGCACCATATGCGCCAAATTGCGCCATGGAGGGAAGTCTGCTACATCTTGCCTCCAAAATGCCATTTTGTTAAGAATTGCGCCACACCAACGCTGAGATAGGCTTGAAGCAATATATATATATATATATATATATATATATATTTTGATTGTTATTGTGAGTCGACTTTAATATTCAGAGAAGTGGAAGGAAAGAAAAAAAATTTTACAAATATGAATTTCACAGTGTCTCTCTCGTCACCGTATAAGTTTGTTCCGTCTTAGGTCAGAGTACAGCCGAGAGAACTCCGAACATACACAGCCACAAACACACACACTAAAAGCACAAGTCACGGGACATTTGGCGCATTTGATTGGTTTAACCGATGAAAGAAGAGGTACAAGTAGATGATGAATGTCATGATGTGGCGCATTGATGCTGCAAATCAACCGGACAGGGCCGTTGACGCTGGGCATTAACCGCTCTGGCGGTTGGTGCAGCGGCTGGTGGTCGCCGACATCGTGAAAATTTCCAGGCGCTGTCGTCGATGTCGAAAACTAAGAGTCCTGAGCAAACTTTGCGGAATAGTAATGTTGCCGATTGCAGCCACTGCGATAAAACAGAACCAAGGGGTCTTGTACTCCTGATCAGATCACTCGATGGTCACGTCTGCCACAAGTCTTTGTTCCGTGGCTGCAGAGTACAGTGGCATTTGCGCCGTTTGCATCAACCTTTGCTGCCTCTCACTGGCGTGCACGTGTCGTGCTTGACCGCTTTGTACCGGAGTGCTAGGAGCAGCGGCTGACCTGGGGGAGTGCCTGGCTTAGCGCGTTAGGGAAACGCAAATTCTGCTCGGGATTATTACAAGTCGACCCTCTTTGTCCTCATTGAAAATTATTCTCTAATTAAAAAAAAAATACAGATAAAGAAAGAGAACCACGAGCCTATGTATATTTTAATAAATACTGTAGTCACGGCAGTTTCGTGCAGCTGTCGATCGAAAGAGCAGCAAACTTTGACGTAACTCTGGTTCCTACGCCGCTAAAAAGCAGTGTCACCTTTAAAGCACAAGTGTACCCTTTTATTTAAGAAAACTGTTTCTTTTATGGCCTGTTCTTATCACAAACAATAATAAGTAATACGCTCAGTATCAAAGAGCCACTTGATCACTATCATTTAGAGATGCAATCACTTTTTCATTCTCAAGTGATGCGCTAGCAGATGTTGACACCTGCTCCTGAAGCATCAGGGCTGCTCCAAACCAATATTTCGCCTGCTACATAACCTGCTACAAAAGGTTGAATGCCGCTCCCATCACTGCATTCCCTTTTTTGCCGGAGTTGCAGATAGCCTTTGGCCGGGTTGCCCTCGAATCGAAGTGCTGAGAGTGGCGTCGTTGGGGTGTGCAGTCGAGGACGTGGAGCCGGAGCCGGGGTCTCACCTTGGCAGAGCGGGTAACTGGTTCACCCTGGATCTGCCAGCCTACGTCCGCAGAGTGAGTGGAGAAAGCATGAAAGTTGCAGGAGTTAGAAAGTTCTCACAGTTGATGCCAGCTAATTTTGGAACCCACTCTGTCAGGATTTCTCAGATCTTGTTCCTTGCAGCACTGATGGAGCCACCATGTAGCACGGACTAGTACAGATCTTCCACATCCTCTGAGAAGGCTGTCATGGCAGTTAGAAGTCTGTGACTGCTATCCTGTGCAATCTCCATAGAGTTTTTTTATAAGATACCTACTGCTTTTACCAAGATCGTTAGACTCTGTTTTAAAATTTGGCTGGCATTAACTGTGAGAGCTTCCCTGGCCCTTCTGGAATTCTAAGTTAAAGTCGACAGCTGTCAGCCTTAAAGATCGGTTCTTTGTTTTAAAAAAAATGAGTTTATATATTGAGTCTATGGTTGCCCTCGGTGTTTTTTTGCAATATTCTACCGTAATTACCCGATTCTAACGCGCCCCCGATTCTAACGCGCACCCGTTTTTCCAGGCCAACAAACCAGAAAAACTTTCACCTCCGATTGTAACGCGCACGGAACTTCGTGATCAAGAACAACGAACGCGAGAGAAACAGGCGATTTATTTACCGAAGTAGTCACTCATCTCCCTCCTCGTCGCTCTCCGAGAGCTCTTTGTCGCTCTCCGCTGACCACAACATGTCGTCCTCAGTGCCGTCAAGCGCGTTCGCTATGCCACACTTCTTAAACGAGCGTTCAACCATGACCAAAGGGATCGTGGCCCACGCCTCGCGCGCCCATCCCGCGAGCGTCTCGAGAGGCGCACGCTTCAGCCGACCGCTCGTCGTGAACGGCTTCATAGTCGCCGGCTTCATAGTGGAAGCGGCGGACCTTCGTTGCCGCTGCTGCCATTGCGCGCAAGTAAGCGCGCAAGTGGGACGACTTGCGTGAACGCAGAAGGAACAACGAAGGAACAAAATGGTTGCTAAAAGCACGGAGGAAAGATGGCAAAAGCTTCGGCGCCATCTTGAAATGGCGATGGCAATGGGTGGAACGAAATTTCCGCTGTTTTGACAGTTTCGGTTTCGTATCCGATTCTAACGCGCATGCGATTTTTTGGCCTATTTTTCCGGAAAAAAGGTGCGCGTTAGAATCGGGTAATTACGGTATCTGGAGCAAAATGGACAAGCGCCAAAAATAGAAATGCACGACAGAGACAAATGAGGTTGATGATCAGCTGCAAAAAAATCATTGACATTTTTAGCGTTCAGTTGGGAGGCTTATAGTTCATATAGTATGTAAAATTGCAAACCATGATTGCATTCTGTATTTAGATTTGGAGCTAGATTTCTTTAAGGAACGCTTGTGCTTGATGTGTAAACCTGCGACACAAAAAGACTGCTTTCATTCGAAAGTGCCCATTCAAGGCTTATAAAGCAAGAAATTGCTAGCTATGGCATCCCTTGCAGCCCTCATAAAAAGTTGCCAAGCATAAAATGTCAGCCCGAAGCCCAGATCTTCAGTTAGAGATGTTAAAATCTGCACCTCTCAGATCTTAACTTCTACAGTAAACTTTCGTGCTCGGCCTCGGTTAATTCGACTTTTCGTTTAATTCGATGGAAACGTTTCAAAAGTCCTGGCGAGCAGCCATACTTTTCATCCCATAGAAATCTATGGGATGAAAAGTTTGATAGTTCGATCTCGGGAAGACCCCGCGTCGGATAATTTGTTCCGAGCGGAGAATGCACTGCGGGCTGCATTGCACTCACGGCAGAAAGAGCCACCAACATACGGCAAAACACGGGCTCTTTGCTGCAAAGCCAAACCTGCGCAAGTATGCGCCTGCTCCTTTCGCCCGGGTGAGATAGACCATAGCGAGACGACACCAGCCAGAGCAACCAGTCTGGCGTGGGGTAAGCGCGAGAGGAGAACATAACTACGTGGTTGGGCGCGGAGGCAGCGCGCACTCTCCAGAGCGCTTTTTTGTAGCATCGTGTGCTGTCCATCTTGCGCACCGGAAAGCACAGAGTTCTCTTTTCTCTTTTCTTTTTTTTTGTTGTTATTTTTCTCTATTTGAAGGTCTGGCCGCTTGGCAGCAAAAGTCGGGTCGTAAAACATTCTCAGCGCGCACTCTCAAAGCACTTCTTTGTAGCATCGTGTGCAGTCCATCTTGAGTGTCGGAAAGCGCAAGTCCTGTTCCTTTTCTTTTTTGTTATTTTCTTTTTTTCTGGCCGAAAATTAACTCGTAAAACTTTTTTTTTCTTTCTTTTTTGTAGTGCGTGATTTTTTGGGGACGTGACGTTTAGTTACGCTGCTCTCCGGAGCATGCTTTTAGACACGCGTTTTAAGTGCAGATGGCAGCAGACCATCCGTGAGTACTTTAGACAATAAAAGGAAGTTTAATTTACACCGTTTTTCTGTTCCTTTTAATTTGAACATTCGGATAATTCAACCAAATTTCAAGGTCCCGTCGAGTTCGAATTAACAAAAGTTTGCTGTATCAGGTGTTTTGCGAGAGCCTTCTACAAAAAATTGAAGGGTCACACGATAAAAAAAACTTACTCACAAAAGGTCAACAAGAAATCTGTGCAAGTTGTGCTTTATATGAATATAGTTTTGCGCAATCTTAAAAAGACCGGGCATAAACGTGTTCAATGTGCCAAGAAACATGCTGTCTTTTACGCTGACTGCAACTGGGGCTTGTCTTGAAATTCCTTTTAGCTGTGGCCGCATTTACATTCGTCAAACAGGTCGGTAGTTTCAATGAGAGAGCTCACAGAACATAGTCTATCGGTACGAAGCAATCTAGGTGGTAATCTTACTGAGCACTGTGAGGTTGTGGGTGTGAACCACTTGTGAAAAGCGGCGAAGTTCTTGAAGAGAGCAAGGACAAGACAGAGAGAAGATAATAGGGCCATTTTTTGTCAGGAGGCTGGAAACAGGTTTGTCAGCATGCCTTCCGTGTGTCTCAGTGGCAAAGAAGTGTCTTTCCTTGTACGGTTTTTTCATAATATTTTTTTGTATTTGTTTTATTTATGCTTCTTGTTTCTGCATGTGATGTTATACAGTCTACGCTCATTACAACATGCCTAGTTACAACAGACATTTGGATATAACATGCCAATTTGCGAGGTTCGGTTGGTTTTTTCTTACATGCCATTGACTCAACTTCATATCTGCATACAACATACTCACTCTTACAGCAGACCGACATCTTGGTCAAAATCAGGGTCTGTTACTAACGAGCTCAGGCTGTTTGTTGCTTGGTTTGATGTTGCATAAACTTGGTTGGAAGTCAACACCAGTCCTGTCGTACGTGTGCCTCTTCGTCCTTGTTCAGTTTGGGCTATTTTATTTGTCGTTTTCTTTTATAATCCATCTGCTAATGGCGCTGTGTAGCAGACGAAGCACATTCCTCGCTCACATTTGCAGACAAACCATCTACGAACGCTATCTTTGCTCGCTCTGCGAAAGGCAAATTAGACCTCGCTCTCACTCTCGTTGTGAACAAAATTGGACCCCTGGTGTATTCTTGCAGTCCCCGTGGAGGCTGCCCAGACAAAGCGCGACCTCAGCGCTGAGCACCGCCCGGCTCCTGGATGCCCTCTCTGGTGTGGACTTGGACTTGCGCTCGCTGTCGAGAAAGCAGCTGAAGCGGCTGCGCAGGAACCCCAGCAGGGCCCTGGGCCCTCGGGAGCAGCTGCAGGCATGCCTGGACCACTGCCCAAACCCAAGGGTGAGGACCCCCCCTGCTTGCACAAGACACTGGGACCGTCTGTAGTTGTCTGGAATCATCTTTAGTCGTCTAGAATCCTGGAATTGCCTAGAGCTGTCTGAAATAAGTCTCCCGGAATCGTCTAGATTTATCTGCAATCGTATGAAATCTCCTTGGAGTCGTCTTGAATCATCTGGAATCAGGTGGAGTCGTCCATATTCACCTGGAATTGTCTAGAGTCACCTAGAATCGTCTGCAATTGTGTGGAATCATCTGGAGCCTAGTAGTATGGTTTGGAGCCTTCTGGAATCATTTTCAGTCACCTGGAATTGTCTGCTCTAGAGTCATCTAGAATCATCTGGGATCACCTGGAATCATCTGGTCTCCTAGAATTGTCTGGAGTCATGTGGAACCATCTGCAATTGCCTGGAATCGTCTAGAGTTGCCTAGAATCATCTGCCATCCCATGGATTCACCTAGAATCTCCCAGATTGTCTGCAATCACATAGAATCATCTGCAATTGCATGAAATTGTTTAGAGTGTGTTCAGAATCATCTAGAGTTGCCTTGAATCGTCTGGAGTTGCTTAAAATCATGTGTAATCATCTGCAAATTGCCTAGAATTATTTAGAGCTGCCTAGAGTCATTCTGCAATTGTGTGGAATCGTTTGGAGTTGCATAGAATCGTGTGCAATCACATGGAATCATTTCAAGTTGCCTAGATTGGTCTGGAATCATCTGCAATCGCCTGGAATCATCTAGAATTGTTTGCAATCGCATGGAATTATCTGGAGTCGCCTAAAATTGTCTGGAATCATATGAAATCATTTGTAACTGCCTCGAATCATCTGTGGTCGGTTGTGAGGTGGACCTGTAGCCTCACACCGCTGAGGTGAAATTATGCTCCTGCCTCCATTTTGTTTGTGCGTGGGTAGAAAGTTCTAGCCTTGGTCTTGTGCTAAACCATTTGTGCAGTAGCGCCTTTGCCAGCTATGCCTTGCTGTGCCCCCTATTGATTGAATAGATGTGCCTATTTTAGAGTGAGCATATAGGAAATTAAACACGTCAATGATTTTGTAAGTTAAAGACACTGCTGTCAGACCTGTGATGCTTGCAGGGGCGGAGCTTTCCAGATTGCCTCGTTAAGCACTCTTGGAGGAAGCACTTCCAAAGGTTAGGCTGGTGTCATGTGACACCGTCTTGTCACACGGTCATGTAATGTAACATGTGTGACATTGCATCTGTATGTGATGTTACATCTATCTGTGACAAGACATCTCTCCAGTGGTATTACATCTTGTCCGTGATGCTACATTTCTTCAGAATCACGCCTGGGCCGAAAATATTACGGTTATGTTTCGTACCAGTTGGCACACCCTCTGGGCCATCAAATAGTAAACTTCTAAGTAAAACATGGGTTTTTTTTTTTTTTTGTTAAAGGGTTAGGGAAACGAAATTCCAGCTCATTTTCTAGCTTGCAGATGTGTCGCATGTTGCACCCTAACCTCACAAACACCAGTCTTCCGTTGAAAGGCACAAGAAAACTAATTTTAAAGCTAAATAAACGATCATTTCAATGTGCACCTGGTGGATGCATGCGGGGCCTATTTGGGAGGTGATCTAGCAACGTTGTGGAACTTGCTACGTAGTCGTGACGTAGCAGATTCCTTGGAGCAGCCGCCGCTCTTTGGCATTTCAACATTTTCCTTCTTAGCTTTCCTCCTCAACTCACAAATCAACGCATTGAACCAAACAGTCCAAGAAGACGGAAAGGGTGGACTCCCTCTTTCTCGGACCCTCGTTTGTGCAGCCGGATGCAGCCATTCTCCCCCTAGAAGATTAGCCAGTCGCTCAAAACTCGGACAAAAGTTGCTTTCCCCACCCCGTTCAGCCCTAAGCTGACAGTGCTGTGAAGCTCCATGTGCTCCACTGGGCCAGCCACACGCTCGTCACCCCACGCGGCACTCCGAACGGCTCGGTTGTAACGCGCTGACGCTATTGACACCACCACAACGCTGACAACGCCACCAAGGGCAAAGCTCATAATCCCGCCAGCCTTGCCACGTCACGAATGCGGGAATCTTTTCTTTCTGTTTTTGTTTGCGCCGGATATCCCATGGCGCATCGCAGCTCTCCGCTCGCTTCTCTTCGAGCGCTCGCTCGAGATGCACCGTTTGGAACGAAAAAATGAGAGCCAGTGGTTCAAAATACAAACGTGCGATTATCATTTACGGTTTATATACTCCGTCGTGCTTGACTCATTTTACGAATGAAATTTGAATATTTCCAATTTTGTTTCCGTACCCCTTTAATATCCAGTTAGCTCCTGACCTGACAGACAGACAGTGACTGACATGGGATTTGAACATGATGTACTTGTGCAGTAAAACAGAGCAGTGAACGCCCAAATCTTAAAACCGGGTGGCCATGAGAGCTGTTCTTCGCACACCCTGACTAAGAACACGGAATGATTCATGCTTCAGAGTATGGCAGCGCTTCAGCCATCTTGGTGCTCGCTTTATGGTTGCCCGTTTATTCGAAACTCTATCTGAAATCACAGGAAACACTTTTCATCTTCCAAAAAGTGAAGAATCAGTTCGCAACAGTTCAAAATGATGTCGTCCGAGCTTTCCGATGCCGCCTCCAAAGTTCGGGAAGTCTCTCATTTCTCATTGTGATGGTCACCACTTGGGCCCGCCGTGCACCGGGGAAATAAATTTGCGATGCCCACGAGATGGTGGGAGAATAGAGTTTTTCATGCTGTAAGCATAGCTCATTGGCGACTCTGCCTCTGGTTCAACGTGACGTTGTTGTTCGGCAGTGCCTCGGTGGCTCCAGGCAAAGCACTGGCCCAGGGGACCCCAGGTGGCGTGTTCAAATCCTCAGGTTATTGCTACGGAGAAGGTAGCGCGTCCGCTAAGCTTTGGTCCCACTTCCAAAAATCCCCGAGCGGTCAAATTAATCATCACTCCGCCGTTGGGGCATGCCAGATGCCCTTTTATTGGTTTGGCAAGTAAAGCCCGCAAATTTTTTTTGTTTTCTGGCAGGCTGCCGCGTGCTTGTACGGTCTCTGCAAGCCCTGCTGCAAGACAAAGGTGAAGGAGCCTCCGACGGAACTGCGAGGGTGAGTTCACTGCCTCGTTCTTGGTTCTGTCGAGCTTCTTCCGTGTACACAATGGCATCTACCTTGCTCTAAAGCTAAGATCTGGTTGTGCATGCACCGTTGGACTCTGACTGACTGCTGCCACGACTGCTTGTGACTGGGCTTACAACGATAGGGCACATTGGCTGCGTCTATCGAGTTTCGACCTAAGGAACACTTCTGAGGTGTGTGCATTTCCTAATTTTTTTTGCGCATCATTCTTTCACCGTGGGCTGTAATAGATTGTGACCGACAATAGTCAAGCGACCATTTCTCAAAGGTAGTACATAGATTTTATCTTGCAAATGCTGCGGCACCTTCAGTCTAGTTATATGCTTATCAGAACTGTTCCGTGTCTACCTGTGCAGATATACCTGGTGGCTTGCCACAAGTTACACAAGTCACGTGACCATGCAACGCTGAAGTCACGGGTGTCATTTGACTTCATAACTTGATGTCACGGTGTCGCGCGACGTCGTGATCTTGCAGCATCACGTGGCACTGGGTCGTCGCGTCATGTGCCATAACATCCCGAATCAACGCCCGCCCTACTGCTGCAAGAATTCGTAAAAAAAGAGGGGGCCATGTCTGAGTGGGTAAGCACAAAAGTGAAGAAAAGCTAAAACAACGCCCATTTTTCTGCAACGTATGATAGGGCGGTTGCACGAAATGCAGTGAACTCAAAACTGCGAATTAGTTTCATTTTTTATGCAAGAACATGCTCACGAAAGATTGTTCTACTATCGTCTGAAGTCCGATGCTTGCACATGTGCAATGAACACCTGCCAATCGGCATACAAGCGTGAATGCTTGTTTCCTTAAAAGCACGTTCAACTACCGTAAAATACCGGGCAAGCGCCCACTCAAAATGTTGAGATCATCATGAAAAAAATAGGGGATGAGGCGCTTGTCCGGTCATCACTTCTACATACAAATGTGCTGTGCATATTTTCTCAGATCCTACAAATTTGGGTATGGGCGCTTAATGTGGTATGGGCGGATGCACGGTATTCTTACGGTAGTTTCCTTTTTGGAAACTAGTTGAGCGATTAGCTTTTTTCCTCGGGGCAGCGTTCAATTAGCCCCTTGAGAGGGAATAATCTAGTTTTAATCCCCGATCATAACATTACTAGAACATATCGTGATGGATGCATGCCAAATGAGCGTGGGCCAAAATGTTTATACGACACATCGGGAAGGGTGTTAACGCTTGTCACCGGGCACATTGCCGTCATGGTTCCGTCTCTCTTGCAATCATCGTCAGGTAGCCCTCTAAAGAAAATAGCAAATTATTCCCAAATGCTTGAAACTTCTATTTAAGATTCACTGGTCCGAACAATATAGATGGCGTGCCGACCCAGAACTGCTGCACCTCGTCGCTTTCCCTGGTCAACACCCAGCCGCAACGTCCGGGATAGCAGAGAAGTTGCGTGCTGCACGGGCCCCATGCCGCGTCTATTGATGCTTGCAGCATTCTTGGATATCACCATTTTCTGCCTATGTATCTATCTATCTATCTATCTATCTATCTGGCTATCTAACCCCACGCCGCGGGTCGATAAATAAATAAAAGACCGGCGCCGGCTGGGATTCGAACCGTTGACCCTTTGATCAGCATACGCAATCACAGAGCTAAAGGAAGGAAGTCTATCACCAGACGAAATGATGACAGACGCACAGATTCGCTGGCGCGCGCACAGCCCGCGCGGCTCCGTGCATCAGGCGGTCGTCTCTCCCCGCGCTCACCTTCCTCTAGGCTGTCTCTCTTCCTGCGGCCGGACTCTGTCTGGCCTCCACGGGGGGTATTAATGGCCCCGTGTATGAACGCGCACGGGGAGCGGGGGACAGTGCGTGTGCGTCCGACAGTAAAAGATATAACAAACGTTTATACCTACACAGACTAGTTTATCGCCGGGATCATCGAAAATCATTTTATGCTTAGCAGACAGCGCGTGCTTTGCTCGCCCAGGACACAAACGGGTTTAAGGAAGCCAGTGATCGCGCAGGTTGCAAGTGTCAACAAATTAGAATCGCTCAAGAGTGGGTCGAAGGGACGCAAGGTAAAGCACATCAGATCGAACGCATAACCTCGTGTTAATCGTTTAGTGCTATTCATTAAACGTATAATCATTCCCAAAGAAGGGGTTCTGCTGATTTTACGCTGATGCCCGCGGAGGTCAGCACGTTATTAATGGATGTCTGGATAGTCAGCACCCCACTGTGGAGGGTTTCGACTTCCATTCAAACTGTTTCCTCGCTATTCCATGCTGGACTGCAGTATTCTCCCCACTGTACTGCGAGAAACCTGGCTCGGTGGCATACCCCAATGGAATTTGCTTTCAGATTGTCTGTGACACCCACGACATAAATGATGTCACGTGGCATGATATGGGGTCGGTGTCACGTGATCTCCGTCTCCTAAATTTGGCGGGAAAATGTTGCGTGTTGCGCTACAACGGACTCTCAAGCCTGCCTTCGGCATAATTCGGACTTCTGTACGTGGGGTCAAGGCGATGTGGTATGCTAGTGTGTCGAACCGATACCCCTAGGAGACAAGGCGATCGCCTTTCGCACCCAAACGATCATCGCTAGTGGATTCACACAGCGCACGGCTAGCTTGCGTGCGGCATCGCCGCCAGTGTGTTTTGCAGCGTCTCACAGCGTTAGCGCGGTGTTAGCACATGGCGACACCAAGATGCACGCGTCTGCCACTTCTGCAGCAGCTCTCGTCGAGCTTTACCGCGTTTGCCGCTTGGGCTGGCGTGGGGATCCACTAAACGACGACGGTGTGCCCAGGCCTCGCCTCCAGGTGGCGCTAGTCGACCGCTACGAAGACTCGGGAAGTTCGTCTTCCGAGGCCCGCGTTGCGGTTGCACGTCTTTGCAGGTCACGACTTCTTCTTCGAGCGAGTGCCGGAAGGAGGTACAGAAGCTGAGACGGAGGGAGGAGCCCCAGGCGGCTGCGCCGGCCTCCGAGGACTCGAACGGCGCCGACGAATCGCGAGGCCAGAAAGATGCGGCCTGTCTGTCTCCCTGATCCTTTCGTCCTCCGTCGGACTACGCACGGAATGTGCCCGGTATAACGCATTGTTACCCGACAACGGAAGTGGAGTCTCGATCGAACGTTGGGTTTAGGAAAACGGTGCTTGCAACGCACTTGGTTGGACACTTTCTCGGTGGACGGTGGAACTGTCTTTCGCCGCGTCTTCCTGCCATTGAGACGCCCTATCGTTTGTTTAGAGACGTAGGAATCCAGACATTTAGAGTGCTGCTCTTGCTAGCGCTCTTCATCGCCTGCTCTGTTGGGAAAGGAATGCATCTCAAGGACTGCAGCAACCCAGAGTTGTTTGTGCTCGGAACGTCATCTGTGGTACGCGCTTTGGGTGTGAGGCGTTAGATCTTGAGCCTATTTGGCATTTAATTTGTTCGATCTGTCTGGCTGGGGGAATTATGCTTAAAGAAGAGCATCCAACCGAGTCTAGTACATTCGTGGACCCAATGTTTTGATGCCTACTGGGCATCTTTGGGGTGGCTATGGCTACGGTCACCCTCGAAGAACGCTGCTCTTCAGTGGCCGATGGCCATAGCGGAGTCTCGATCCAAGGAGAGACTGGGCACACTCGGGTCCCTAGAACATTGAGACTCAGTCGCACATTCTTCTTTAATTTGTTCGGCATTTGCAAGTGTCCACCAGACGGCAGTACCTGCCGCCTTTGCAACTGGCTGCCGCCCTGCGATAAACTTTTGTCGTCAGAGCGGGGTGCTTGGCTACCGAAACCAGTGCCCGGCGTCTTTGCCGACTTTGCGCGTCGTCCAGCGGGTGCAACCAGGGCCACTAAACGTTTCGAGAGCATTGTGATCGGTTCCGTCTGCTCGAACTGGAAAACGGAGCCAATGGAAGTTTTGGAATGGCTCGTGTTGGCTATTTTGAAGTCGGGCAGAGAAAAGAAGTGCCGGAGTTACTTAGATATAGGTCGACCTTTACTTACTGGAATACTCGCAGAAAATAAAGAGAAATACTGTAAATGACCTAATTTTCGCGAATCGCCTACAACTCGCAAAAAATTGGTCCCGCGAACAATTCCGGTAGAATGAAAACACATTGAAATCTATATTGAAATCCCACCGTGTCGCAAAAATGAGAACCTGCGAATTATTCCAAAACTTCAGCTTTGACCTAAATCAAGAAATATTGAGCCCGCGAAAAATAAGTCGTTTACAGTATGCAAATATAGGGCGACCTTAAAGGGATACTTCAACGAAATTCGAAATATTCCCGTCGTGTTCAAAAATAGGTTGAATATGATCCACAATATCTGTAAATGACAATCGCATGTTTGTATTTTGATCCTGGTGGCTGTATTTTTCTGTTATAAACGGCACACTCTGGCAAGCGCTCGGAGAAGGCCCAGCTTAGAGCACGTGACATCCAACGCAATCGTGACGTTGGTCGTCTCGAAACGACAGCAAAGCTACGGCGAGGCTGACGTCGAGAGGATGGCCTAGTCGTTCCAGCCACCGAAGCGGCTGCTTTTGTAAGAATTTTGAGTGACGTGTTAATCTTCTATAATCTTGTAGAGGGACAATAGCGACTTCTACGGCACACACAAAAGAGATTCTCGGGAAGAGGGGAGTTCCTCGTTCCCCTCTTCTTTCGTCGTGGCCGGAGGCGAGACGCTCACCGTCACTAGCTGTCAAGGTTCCTAGACGGGCATTACAAACGAGGCGTAGCTGACATCTCACCAGGTGCTCATTGCTAATCGTTTAATTCGTTTTAAAATTCCTTTCAAGGCTTTTTCAACAAGATATTGGTATGTTCCATATGATACTGCTCCTTTGAACACATAAAGACCAAAAAATTAGCGCCTGAAATTTTGTTGTAGTATCCCTTTAAAGGGGCACTGGGCTTTCGGAAAGCATTTTTTTAAGTGCCTGGGTGAGACATCTAGGTGACAAAATGAAACCCCCTGCCCTGCAAGAGAAATGTTAGTGCAATGTTTACATTGCGAGATTTATTTGAGTGATTCCAAAGAAATGCTTCTATTTAGAGATCAACGTCTCGAAATATAAGTATGTTTTGGAATCGCTTCTAATTCAGCATGAATCTTAAAATGTATGTAGTATAATAAAAAAACACTTGTTTTCATGAAAAGTCTGTTTTGTGACACTTCTATTCAGGCACTTACAAAAAGTGTGTTTTGAGAGTGCACCCTCACTTAAGCTTTAAGAAGCGAAAGGGAACAGAGTTTGTATACTGTAAACAACTAAATTTTCGCAAAAACCTAATTTTTGCGAATTTCGCAGAATCGCCTAAATTCGCGAAAAATATGTCCCGCGAACAATTCGGGCAATATGTGAACGCTACGGATGCTACACTCGACTCGCGAAAAATTAGAACCCGCGAATAATTTCAAATTTTCAGCTTTGGCTCCGATTCGCGAAAATTAAGTTGTTTACAGTATTTATTGTAGAGTGTCCCAAGTCACTCCAGCTAAAACTCGCTCGTCAACTGCGTTGGCGGCGTCATCGTCAAAATCAACATCTTCTTAGATCTATCGGTTCACAAGCTCTGCGAAAGAATGTTGTTTGAATATGGTCCTTCTCCATTGCCTGCTTCGGAGCAGGTACGGACGAATTGTTATCTTAGCATCGCTAGGGGCATCGCTCCCACGGTCAACGAGGACCGTTTCCGATTGACGCTGTTTTTGCGCAAATCGTGCATTCACCGACCTTAATGTAGTAGCGTCGGTCCAAACCACCGTAAGAGTTACCTTCTTCAGGCGCTCGGTCAGCTTGTATGACGGACGCCATCGGCACGGCGTCGGGATTGGCACCATCGACAAACTATAAATATTGCGAGGAGATATTTTCCAAATTTAAAGTATGGCAGCTGTTGTGACAAGACAGAGCCAGTCTCCCATTCCTAATAAGATTTTACGATTACTGCGTCAACCCCACATGCCTCTGTGCTGTGGCGCTCACATCAAGCTTTGCTGCTTTGCATCTGCGCGCTGTGGCAGAGCATCTTGGTGTGCTTGAGGAGCCCAGAAATTTTTAAGGTTAACACTTCTTTCTTAAAGGGCTGGTGAACCGAAATTTGGATATTAGAAAAACAATGCAGGAGATGTAGGCGGGACGCTACAATCCCTACAACACTACTCGTAAGGCGATATCTCGAATGGATGGCCGTATTTTGAGAAAAAGAGGTCGAGATTGAACCAGGCCGACGAGGCGCGTGACGTCAAGATACTTAGTTTCCTCCTCTCTTCGCTTCGCTCCCTCAAGGCGGCGAGGCGGAGAAGACGCGAGGACCGTTCCCTCTCCTTCTCGGAGAAACATGACATCAACAAACCTGTCAAATGCGCCTCCTTTTCTTGAAAACTACGGTCATCCGTTTGAGATATCGCTGTATGAGTGATGTTTTGGTGTTTGTAGCATCCCCTTGCACGCTTTTGCCGCATGTTTTTGTGGAATCCTAATTTCGGTTCAGCATCCCTTCAAGTCGTGCAGAAATAAAGGTCGACCTATATTTGAGTAAATATGGTATGTGAAACACTTAGCTGTTGAATACAATCGGTCTCGCAAGGCGAAAGGTTCCTTGATATTTGCCAGGGCTCTTTGTGTCATGTAGCCTATAATCTAGTCTGCCAAAGGAGAATTCCAGCCCGTTTGCTCGCCAGCTTCCAGATTCTTCCAGCTCGGTTGCCCCGATCCGATGCCATACGGCCACTATTTCTAAGCCATTGATTGCAGCGATGCGGTTCTCAAACCTGGGGAGCTTCCGTACTCTGCGAGCATTCACTGACTCTGAAGTGCAACATTGTATAGTTTGATTTTTATTGTACAGGATACTTGATTGTGCGCCTCCTGCTATAACGACAAAACATATATTTTCATTCAATAAAATGTTTGCAGTTTTATTTTCAGTAACGTGTCTTTGTTGGTCGTGGAGATGAGAGGCAACCCCAATGCCTCCTTTGAAAGTGTTGGCGTGAGGGCAAGTGGATGCACTGGGGATTCACGCTCAGGCTTGAGGTGAGAGCAAAGTAAGTCTTGAAAAACTTGTTTGAAGTTGAGCAGAGGGGCACAAGTTTGGTGAGAGGTGCAAGTTCACCAGTTTGGTGAAGGGCATGAGTTGATGAGTTTGGCTAGTCCCTGTGGCCTTCCCAACAGAGAAATGGCAGAGCCTGATGCAAAGTGCCGGCTCATGAATACCCAGTTGGCAGGTTCGAATCAAATTAACTGGCAAAAAATGCTCGAAGGTTTCACTTGCGCATCCACGCGATTGTAATTACTCGGTCCTCCACTGGGACGTGCCAAATGTCCTCCATTGGTAAGGGTTAAATGTCGCGATTAAAGACAGGCTTAGTTGTGCAAGCCACCCACCCAATTGAAAAGTTTGGCCATATGCGTACATTCATCCATCCATAGTTTCGCACGAAACCGCGAAAATGTACTTTTTTTGGTTTAATGCAGTAGCCACGTTAGCATTGCCTCCCTGCTAGATATTTCTTTGTGCCGGGGGGAGAGCTGTTTTGAAAGTTACATTTTTAAAAGCAGTGACATTGCTGCTACTTGAGCTGAAATGTTACGAGCAGTTATATGCCTACGAATGCATATTGAAGCACTTCCTCACACAAACTATAATGTTGGAAATATTCACAAAATACAGTGCAATGTTTGCATTATTAGTGGTTCAATTGTTCAACCACTGTGAAAATACTAATTTGGCACTTTTGATTCAGCGCTTTGTTCTCGATGCGTTTCAAAGCTGCGTCTTGAGCACATAGCACTCTTTGTAGAGATTAAAGCAGTGGTGAGTGTGTTTATGTGTAGACGTACAATGTTTCATGAGGAATATTCGTAATAATAATCATAATCACCTTTAATGACTCGGGAGACCCTAGGCTCCTGATAACAGTGGCAATAAGCGGAAGCAGCTCCTGCACATACTGGGAGTACCATGTTTTCTGATTTAGAAGTCGCATTGTTGTATAACTCCCCCCCCCCCCCAGACGGCTGTTTTTACAGAAAAGCTGGTATATAAGCCGCATCTTTGTATATGTCACACATAGTTACTGAAGGGCTGTGAAGGATGGCGAGTGGAGTCGCTGCATCTGCAGATCTATGGTGCCATGCTTGGGACTGTCTGAAGAGCCATTGGCAGGTGGTCTGCCAATCCTCCTTAGTTGTAAATGTTGACATGGCCTACATCTTGCACAGTTAAGGTCCGTGCTTATAAAAACAAAAATGCACATAAGTTTCACCATTGTATAAGATGCACAGACGGAAATTTGAGAACAAAAATGCAACTTATACGCCGGAATTTATGATACATTGTTTCGAGAAGTGGCTAAACGAACCGAATTGAAAGTTTCCCGAAGGACTTCCACGATGTTCACTGCAGTGTGTTCTGCCGCCACTCTCCGGGGCTTGTTCCCTGCTGCTGCAACGAACTTGCAAGCACTAGGATTTTCTCATGAAGTTGCCAACATTGGGATTTAGCATTACAATAACTCAAATACTTTCCGTTCATCCCAGCTCGGGTGTGGGATCGCCGAGCGTAATGATGCTCTGCAAAACAGTGACTTGAGTAGTGCCCTTCACTGCAGCTCCAGTGCAGAGCTGGACCCAGTGAAGTCATTCTACACTTGCCACTTCTCTCGTGACATTATTTCCAGGGGCAGTCACGAAGCACCGGGTGCAGTGCCACCGCTTTGTTGATCTGCTGCACTGTCGCTTCTTCGTGGTGTTCCCGAGCGGTATTCGGGCGTAAAAAAATGTATAAATGAGCCGACGAACGGAGAGCATTGAAACTTTTCACAAACAAAGGAGTCTTTAGGTGATCACTTCATCATACTTTAATCTCGTAAGTGTAGATTTCTGGGGACGATAAATGTAAGCCTAAAATACAATTTCTTTCTATGCACAGGGATGAAAACGATAAAAATCGCCTGGATGGCGCTGCTACTTGGATGGTACCACACACGCTGGGATCTGCTGGATCTGCTTTTGGGTATCCATCTACAAAAGATTTTACGTCTTTGCTTTACGTTGTGCCACCATCCGAGTAGCAGCATCAATTGGACAGTTTTTTCCCGTTTTCCTGCTTGCGCATAGAAAAACGGACTTTTAAGGCTTGAATTTTTTTTTTCTGAAACCTAATTTGAGTATTATAATTGGCTTATTCGTAGAAACCTTTTTACACCCAAACAGCACTCGGAAACACTTTGTACGCGCTATGGCCGTATCTGCAAGGTCCTCGGCCCTCCGAGGTTTCTGCGTCACAATTTGACGTCTTTTTGAGGGAAATACAATGCATGGAAGATGGGAGGACACAAAACTACACCTGTCGCAGGTGCAATCCGACTACCGTAGTGCAGCTGGTGAAGGAGATGGGGTAAAGCGCTTGCAAATTGGAATGTACTGCGTTCACCACATGGGAACAGGGTCGGTGGGAGAAACATGCGGTTGCACCCAAATAGACCCTTTTCAAAACCTCATCTAGCAATCTTTGTAGTCGTTATTTCTTGAGTACGAAGAGTCTTATTCGATTTGAGTGCTCGCCGAACGTCGACGCAGCACTCATTCTTGATTTGAGCCGAGCCAAGTTCAAGTCAAACACCAACTATCCAACACGTGCTCAAAGTAAGTTATCAAGCAATGGCAGACTTGTATAATTGGCACTGCAGGTATTATATGGCACACATTTTTGAAAAGGGTCTATTGCAGAGAGCAATGACAAAGCTCCCTCAAATTCATTGACTTGGCAGGCTTTTGCAATGTTTCAGTTCTACAGAATAAATAACCCAGAAGACAAACACGGACGACCACTTTTTGTGAAAGGGTGCAATCGTCTTTCCTTGTCCTCCAAGTTTTTATTCTCTCAAACTGGAATAACGTAAAATACCGAGCAAGCAACCACCTTTAGTGGAGATAATTGTGAAAAAATAGAGGACACCCTTTAAGAATGGAACGTGATAGCTAATCATATAAACCCCTGCTCGTTCGAAAGCTGTGTCTGCGTGGCCTAGTCAGTAGCATGCCTGGCTTGCAACCGAAGGGTCGTGTGTCTGAATCCTGCCTCCGCCTATAATCCTTAAAATATTTGCTTTAAGGCGAAGGAATTACTTTATAAAGTGAAATCGTTTGAGACATGTGACTGCCTTTATTTTGCATTACATGTCATGTTTTAATCACTTTCATTTCACACGTGACGTCCCGTTTCACGTGAGCGTCACGAGTCGTTTGAAATTCCCGTGCGAGGGAATGTGGCTGTGACGTCGTGACCCTATCGACCAATCAGGATTTTCCCGTCCCACTGACGCCAGCTTTTCTGCAACAGGAGCTTGTCAACGCTATCACGTTGAAATGGGGATGAGTGATTGTTAGATCCAACAGCGAAAAAGCAGAAGGGGCACATGGTGAGGTCTGGTCTGACAGAACTGTAGTAGGAGCAACACCCCTCATTTTCAAAGCAGCTGCGCCGTTCTGTCCAAAGTGGTAGGTTCAGAAGATAGCTGGGATGGATGCTCGATACATGTTTTGCCTATATTTTGAGTGTTTCAAAAGCAGGCAGTGGGCACTTCTCGCAACAGGGAGGCATTATCGGTATTTATTTTGCGGTTGTCATATTCACGACACACTTGCACTATTCAGCGTTCTGTGCAGTGGCATCAAACCGGGATTTTTTTTTTATATTTTTCAATTACAGTTTTTTGGACACAATGTTGGACAAACAACTTTTTATACGAATGTTAGCAGATGAAGTTCTCACAAGCATCCCCACAGGAGAGGATAAAGTGTTGATAGCATGCCTGTTTGCTCTCACAACTATGGAGGCACACAAAAATTATCATAATCTAATCCCCGAGACACGGAGAAATTAAATAACGAACAAGACGACACACCCATTATTTTATTTCTCCGTGTCTCGGGGTTTAGATTATGACGTTCCCTAACCAGCTCGTCTGCATACCTTCGCTCAACGTTGCCTCCCTCCCTTTCCATAGGTTGCACATTTTCATTTTCTTCTTTTCACATCTTCACGACACCCTTTTAAAGGTGGGGTCAGCTCAAACATCGCACACACAAAAGGAAGGATTGAACGCGTACACCGACGACTAACAACCCATCCTTAATGGGGTGTTCGTCTATATGTTCGAGCTGACCCATCGAAGACTCACTAAACCATCCAACTCGGTCAAAACTCCCTCTTGTCAAACACGCAAAAGAAAAAAAGACTGCCGACCTTTTCGCGAGGTTTCTATGCCTTTGCTCGAAATAAAACGCCTCGCTGTCTTTGCTTCCACCGCTCCCCATCGTGCGGAACCTCGGGCAGGAACGCCGAGTAGGACACGCTGAAGGGCTGCCCCTTCAACACCTCTCAATGGTCCTCGGAAAAAAAAAAAAAAAAACTCCTGCCACTTGGATGTTTCCCCATTGTCTCCGTCAAGCGCCTGCAGGCTTCTTAAGCTGCGGTCATACTGCTCGTGCATGATACAAAAGACAAGGTGTTCGCTGCAGGCATGATGACAAAATTCTCTGCGGACACACCTGAGGCATATTTGCTTTATACATATGCGTGCTTCGAACGTGTCTAAAGACTGTCTTTGTATGAGACAGGGCCATTGTACAGGTGAGAAACGCGCCTCGGAGAGTGTGAGTGTGGCTTCAGCCTCAACCTCGTACGCAATGCCGCCTGCCATAGACGCACGATGGAACCTCCTTTCTCACGAGGTGTTGAGAATCGAGGACAGCGGGCAATTCGCAGTAAAGTTAGCACAACCGCGACTTGTAACGTCGGCAGGTGGCAGGGCACTAATCAACGGGTACCTTGAACCAAACCCCCCCCCCACCCCACCCACCCAGTAGGAACAGTACTGTTAGTTTCTCCCAGGGCCCGTTTGCTTGTCGGCCGGTCAACTTGAACCGTGGCAAAAAGTTCGCCGCCTATCCCTACTGGGTGCAGGTACACAGCCAAGTTTGATGAGGGCTGGATGTGCAATAGCTCCGAGTTTTGTTGTGGGGTGGTAGCTCGTGCCACTTACTGGTGGTAGCGAATATAAGTGGCTTTCGTGGAACACTTTGTGAAAATGGAGGAAAAAGGGAGACCCGAGTATGTGCGCTGCCAGGTTTTCGCGACTCGGCACGGCATACGTTTGAGTTTGAGAAACACTTTCTAATGCTCATGGTACAAATATTGGGTAAGGTAATACCAAATCAACCCGTGTTAGGCAAATTATTTAATGTTTGGCTGTCTGAAGTCGAGAAAAGCTTCACTGAAATTGTCTTCCCAGTGCGAAAGTGGACGACAAAGTTTAGTGCTACAAACGGAGAAGTGAGCAGTGAAAGGCGGGCTGCGCACTGGCAGCATGTAAGAACTGTACATACCTAGAACCTTGATAAAATTAAAATTGCATACTTTGGCCCCAACGGAAATTGGAATGCAGTCTGCTTCTGCGTGCCATCAATGCCAATTCCAAAGATGTTGCCATGTTGACAATTACCGTGTCTCTTTAGGCTTAGGAATATCCAGAATTGAAAGACTCTATAAAATGCGACGAGATCATGGCTCATACTTTACGATTGAAGCAAAATAGGGCAAAGTGACGACAACAACTACAACGTATTATACTCGGAGACAACTTTTTTAAATTTCCGAAGAAGTTAAGACCACGCGAGCACACGTGTGGTCGGTGCTTAATGTGGTATGCGAGTGCACAAGTACCTACAGCTTTGGCTTCATTGCCAATAAAAGTTGTCCCCAAGTATAGTTCCAAACCAAGCGATGCTTGCTGGAAGGGGCACCGCCATCCCTGTTCTGTAGGTCACGCGTGACCTAAAATCCCCTACAATAAGGAAATGCGGTTAACTTTCTGCCGCGGTTAAGCTGAGTAGCAAACAGTTCCAGCTGGTGCAATAAAAACATGAGATCAGCCTCAGCCCCTTCACCACTGTCGTCTTCACCTCAGGGATAGACAGTGTCAATGTACAGTCATATAGAGAGTTAACTGCACCACCCCCAAATGCTTCGCCGAACAATTCTTAGCTCATTTTCTAAGCTACACTGTCAAGGCAGCTATATAATTTCACTACAAGATCTAATCATTGACTCGTTTAATATGCCTCTGAAACTTTCTGGAGTTTGGACAGAGACTCCTAAAGAAAGGTCATGTTTGAGGTGGAGCTAATTAACTCTGATTGTGGGTGTACATCCACCCCATTATACGTGGCTTGCATTAACGTTGCAACAGCTAGACCGCTAGCGGTTAGCACGGCAGCTGCTGAACGCATACTTCCCGCAGTGCGCATTTCGCACCACCAAATTTGTGTTTGCCAACAACAGGCTGGAAATGACCACCAGCATGGTGCGATGACATCACGTGCAAGCCGTGTACTGCCTCCGCTGAAGGCTTCCATGGTCCTGGTTGTTCCTGGCAGTACAGACGTCTTGCCTCTGGGACACGGTTGATGTCACATGCAATTCATCTATCGGTTTTGCTGGAGGCTAACATATCCTGGTTGGTCCTGACCACGGCGTTAGAAATTCCTGACTGCACAGAAGTCTTGCTTTGGGGACACGACCTAAGTCGCATGCACGCCATCCATGCAGAGCACAAGTTTGTCAGCTTCTTTTCCAGGGGTTGTGGTTAGTGGGTAGGCCTCTAGGGAGCTTGCTTTGAGGTCTACCCGCTATCATCAGAGCCAATCGGAGCTCGGCGTTCTGACGTCACCACAACCAGCTGCAAAAGAAGCAGACGAACTTCTGCTCCAGATTGCTTTTGCCGGAGTCTTCCATGGTCCTGGTTGTTTCTGACTACACAGAAGCCTAGCCTCTTCGTGCCTTTGGCAACAGCCCACACTGTAGCTGCAGCTGATTCCCTCTACAGGCCTCGCGCAGTCCGCCCACCGTGCGTCGTGCTGACGCCGGCATTCGCGTGCCCGGCCGCGTGAAGGCGCGGTCACGTGGATGGCGTTTTGTTGGCCTTCCACGCGAGGTAAGTGTTCCAGACGAGGCCGACTCCGCTGGTGAATGGCAGCCGGTAGGGCAGAGGCACCAGGTGGAAGTTGACCAGCTGCGCAGCGGGCCACAGCATGTACCCCGTGGTCAGGATCGGCACGTAGTCTTTGCGCAGCATCTGCTTGGTGTCCGACCAGGGCCGCTGCTGGAGGAAGCTTAGACACGTCAGGAGGCTGGCCAAGAACACCGGGCTGAAGAGAAGCTGATCGACGAGCACCTTCTTGAGGGTGCCTCCGCGCGCGCCGAAAACGCGCTCCAGGACCACAAACCAGGTGCGGATGGTGGGTCCGACGAAGCCGATGCCCAGCACGAAGAAGCGAGCTGCCCGACCGACGTCGAGGGACTCTCTTTTCTCGATGGCTTTCTGGGCGATGACGTCGCCGGCGAGCATCAGGCTTCCCGTGGTCAGGATCTGGGTCTTGGCCGGGTGGGCCCGCATCATCCGGCTGTACAGGGACAGCAGCATCGTCACCGGGGTGGGTGAGGAGTCGACAATCTGAGCTCCGTGCGGCTTTGGTCCACGCCGTCCACGCTTTGGTAGAGGCCCGTGACGGCGGACCGCACCACGTGCGCTACCAACGCAGTGTAAACTGGTCAAACCTCAGGGAGACTTACAACGTGTGACACTTTACACACTTCACACTCCGGTGTCCTGACTCCCGACGGCTCCAGATCGAAGCCACCGCAGGACCTGAGCTCCACTTCCCAC
Organism: Ixodes ricinus; assembly: GCA_037355805.1. NCBI lineage: Eukaryota > Metazoa > Arthropoda > Arachnida > Ixodida > Ixodidae > Ixodes > Ixodes ricinus. The sequence continues at coordinate 67,568 of JAZHYW010041638.1, forward strand.
GGCGACCGGAGACAAGACTCGGCACACAGATGGCACACAGCTGACACAGCCAACACCTGCGGTGCAACCGGTGCAACACAGGACACAGCCAGCACTCACACTGACCACGTGACCATGCCCTAGCGAACTTTATTTCCGAAACCCGAAACGGCCGAAACCGAAACTCGGAACATGCGTTCGGAGCGGCCGAACTACAGGTCACTGCAGCCCACCTCGTTTTAATAATATTGGATGCGTGTGAAAATTTTGAGAAGGCAATTAGCAAGGCAACGGTGTTTGAAGCAGACGATTGTTTTACGCAGCGGAGATGGACTTGATGGATTGGTCGGAGTGGGTCACGTGAACGGTGTGACGTCGCCGCGTCGTCTGCTCATGATCCCGCTCAGGCAATTAAAAAAAAAAAAAAAAAAAAAAGAAATGCGACACAACTTGGTGCAAATTATTGTAAACTGTTCCTTTATTATGTTGAAAACTATTGTCGTTCCGTAAATCCCCAAATTAATCAAGAAACAGCGATTTCCTCACGTTCCCCATGCATTTGTGACCGGAGCTGGAGCCCCCGTGCGTTCGCCGTGTATTCATACAATTCCTAAACTTTAGTGAAAAATAGGTATTTTGCAGTGAAATCTGCTAAACATACTGCTCTACGTGACTTATGTGTGTTTTTTTTTTATTTTTGACTTTTTTTTACACTTTTGTTTTAAGCTTAATTTCAAAACCGAAATCGAAACTGGTCAGAGCCAACCACCGCAAGCCTGGCCGTAAAACATTCGCACCAAGAGGAGGAGGGCCTCTAGCTTTCCACACTTATATTGAAAAACGCACAACCAAATCTGACATTATATATATATAAACAAATATTATGACAGGCTATATCAACCTGAACTGAACTTCTATTTGTAGTCTCAACGAAAGGTTGTGGGACCGACGGGCTAGCTGTTATTCAAAAGGTATGCTTGGAAAATTGAGAATAGTAAACATTTAAATACTTCCACGAGGCGCTTCTTCGCAACCCGATATTCATGTCCGATGAGCGTAAAACCATACCGCGCGTAAGATACTCTGATAGTTACAAAGAGCGAATACGCGCATTCTGCTATGAGGATTTTGGGACGATGACGTCTTCAGGTACGCAATTGCCTGATTTATAACGTCCCTACTCACCGCGTGACTTTTTTTTTTTTTTCATTTGATGACGTCATTGGTTATGTGCTATCTTTTTTTTTTTGATGACGTCATTAGTGGTCTTTTGCATATCTTGTTGTTCTCATCTGTCGTCATCTACGCCTACGTCACCCTCACTGACGTGGCTTTGTGGGCGAGAATGAACGCGGGTGGCGCAGGACAGCACGGTGGCTAGTAAAACATCATTCATCCTCGGTCATTCACATGACCTGCACAGCCTGGCTGCGCAGATCACGTGCACTACATCATTGTTATTGAATCCAATGGGATTGGTCAGAGTTATTTTGCACTACTTTTTGAAGCAGCCAATGCTCCGTTTTAGGACAAACAAAAGCCATTCCTTTTTGTATAATTAAATGCTCATTGCAGCATCTGCTTTTAAAACACATACTGAGCTCAGGAAGCACGTACGTAGCCTGAACACTTGTGGTAGTTATTTTAGATATGGAATATCATTTTGTTTTGCAAGTTGATTGTATTCGGTAGTAAAGAATAACTACCGAATTGTGATGGAGTTTGTTGAAGTTCAGAAGGTATTTATACAATTAAAACAAAACTTTGAAATGTAATCGTGAACGTCTATGGCATATGTTACCATAAAGTTCTATGAATATGCACAGTCAGCTAGCATACGGGCAATAAATACGCACATTAAAAAAATTAAGTTCAGCTCGTTAAGGTATAAATTAATTTGTCCAGTGCTAAATTTAATTTACTTTTAATTTAAATTTGCAGTGCCTTCAAACAGGTGGAGGCCAGCCAATATACAGAGGTGTAACAAAACGAGGAATTTGCAGCTCAGCTATCAAAATTATAAATCATCAAATGTCATTGTAAAAAGAAAAAAAAAAAGAAACTGCCATCGACACACGCAACTTATCAGGTCACACAAATGTTTGAAAACTAGCCACAGTTCTATTCAAAATCACTTTCATAAATACTTTTTTTAATATTTGACACGCGCGCGTGCTTCATCTGCTTCAAAAGCTTTTCCCCTTTTTTTTCTCTTTTTTAACGCGTTTGCGTTGCGATTAGAGCGTTTGATACCTCCAAAGTTGCGTTGTCAACTCCTGTGGGTGCTCGCTTCTCCGCACAGTGCGAGCGGAGGCTCACAAAAGAAGCACACTCAACGAGCTTATATCCTGTCCTCGATATTGGCACTGTTCGATGCGAAGTTAGAATAAAATGGTGCGTTATTCGAAATGATAACCGCAAGTTTTGAAGATCTTTTGCAAGTCTGCCCTAAGAAGAAACTTAGCTTTTGGCGCAAATTCTTCACATTTTTAGCGAAATTAATGAAGTAGGATGTGGTCAGCAGGGTCGGATTTATGGGTCAGGTTTGGGGTCAATTTGACTGGAAAGGGCCCGTCTACTGAGAGATGTGCGACGTCACGGCCGCGGGCAAGGCATTGCCCAGATGTATACATTTATTTCTAAAATGTGGGCTCGGAGTCTCGGAGCTAGCAGTCATGCTTGCGGTTTGAGCCCGTTCACATGGAGTGACCCTGAACTTTGCTTCCAAGTATCCAGTAAGGTCACGAAGAGGCCAAGTTCAATGCTCTTCGCAAATATTTCGCTCTTTTTTAATTTTTATTTTGTGCGTGTGAAATCTGTTCCGCTTCCGACAAACCTTACAACAAAGAGGAGTAACCGTAACCCACAATGCGGTTTGGCCGTAGGCGCCGACAAGGCAATGTCGGACGGTAATGTTGGTAATGATTCCCTTGCTTTGCATCGTCGCGTTTACAGAAGCTGCAGATAGTTCTGTCGGTATACTTTCGATCACATTTGAGATCGCCTCGTGGCCTCGTTTTGGATGATGCAATGCGAGGCATTTTCGGCGAAAAACCGGAGCACTACCCTTCGACTGTTGTGATTCCGCCTTAAAATAAAAAACCGCCACGTTCTAAAACGAACTGAAAAAAACTCGATTAAAATTTTGTTACAAAAGCCTGAATTTTATTTTTAAATGAGTTATCAAAACGAGCAAACCGTGTCCTTGCTTTGGGTCGCGGGTCGCGGGGTTTCCACTTCAACTACGAAACGTGCAATAGCGTAGGAATACAGCCTCTCCACCACATTCCAGGTTGGCGCGGACGGACTACATCATCATTCGTCTCCATGTTTCCACATCAGCAAGATCGACAAATTTCTGCGCGCTGGGAGCCACCAGTATGACGGACTAGTTGTCGTTTCCCGCTCGCACCGCAAGGTGCTTGCACCTTTAACCAACGAAAATGGAGTAAGTAGAAACGCCTGTTACTTCCGATGCCCGCCGAAACCGAGAAACGGCCGCCTGGGAGGCAGGAAACCTGCAGCGCTTTCCGCCATGTTGACGTCACTGAGCCATTTCAGCTGGATCGGGAAGGAAACTTGACAGGACACCAGCGCATTGACCCTTGTCGGGCTGTTAATTGAACATCGCGTCTCCAGCTGTTAATTGAACTGCTTAACTTTCGCGGTGGTAGATGGCAGTTAATGTGGAGGTTATGGGGCATTGCACAATACGGGCCAGTTCGGGGCAAGACGACTGTTTGCGATGATAATTGCCTTTTGTTTTTGCTTTTTTACGGTATTTATGCGGGAAAATGTGGGGTTCGTCACTACTCGGAGTCATCCAAACGAGTCCGCGCTTGGGCATCGTTGTTTGCGGAAGTAACCAGAGCGCCTCACTTCGCAGCCTTTCTTCCGGCATAGCTTCCCGATTTTAGAAAACGGGTGTTCCGAAACTGTAAAAAGGAGCTAAGTCACGATTTTGTTTGATCTTAAAGCATGGCTAATGTGTTTTAAGAGTAATCATGTTTATTCCGACTCAGTACAGCCTCGGTGACTCGTAACACTAGGATGGTACGATGTGGTGATATTCGTACGATGGCAGGAATACATAAGATACATCTTAATATCTCCCCTAAAGACAGCAGCGTCATAAACTAAAAAGCAAACTGTAGTGAGTAACAGGACGCCATATTTGAGGTGACTAAGTGCTCACAGTGCATGCTCGGGAGGGGAAGGAGAAACTATCTTCTCACCGGGACTCTCCTTTGTGTGTCCCCGACTTACCCTGATGTCGTTATTCTCTCTCTGAAGATTATGAAGATTAACCCTCCATTAAAACTTCGTTGAAAGGCAGCTTTCTCCTCTCTCTCCTTCCCTGGTGGTGCAAAATGGAGGATGTGACGTCAGTGGAAGGCACGTGGGCGCGTTGGAAGCGTTGTGGAAGTTTGCCATCAGCATGCGCTCAGGAGCAGAGAGCTCGGCTATGGCCGCCAGTGGATACCACCTATTGTTCTTTGGCTGCGCACATTCGCGAGATGCCGGCCTTGTCGTAGGCAGAAAGCTATGCGAGTGGCCATTTACCGCTAAGCTGATAGAAGCGACGGAAGCTACCTGCTCGCCGAATCAGTTGCCTGGCTTTGCTCTCTGCACAAGTAGGCATGGGGAGCGCGATCATATGACGCAGTTCTTAGTGTTCAATGGTTCAAAGGTTGTGTAGCTTCCACCGCCTTGTGAGCTAAGGGGTGAAGAGAGTATAGGAATCACTGGTATTAGAAGCAGACAATGGCAGAGAAAAAAACTGCTATATATATATGCTATTTTGTTTTTTTTCTAGTAATTCGCTGCATAGTTTTAGGTATACAGTGTGCTACTCATATACGGAATCAGTTTAACAGCATGGCGAGTATGTTGGGTCCGTGTAAAGAAATGACTGTTCTTTGTATAATTGCCATCTCTCATCAGTTAGCACTTGCTAAAATTTAAGCTACCGGTGTTAAGCCACAAGAAAAACAGTTGCCAACAACGCAAAATAATAAAATAATAGTTGCAACTGTTTTTGGATAGAGCCATTGAGCTTTGCTCATACGAGCCGGCACTCAATCAGCTCGGCGAGCTATCGACAATCTCCCAATCTGCCTCTCTCGACATCTGCACACACCGGAAACGTTTGCAATCTGCCATTGTCCGGGGAATCTGCAGGTCGAGTGCTCTCCAAGATAGTACTCTAAAAACGTGCGGGAAAATTGGTTTAGAGACAGTTCTGGCACGTCAGTGAATACTTATCGCGGTTCTTAGATAAACTACTTTTACTGAAAAACATGGTAGCGCTTGAGACGAGAACAAAGTAGGAGACTGGACCAGAAATGGTGCAAGTCTTTCTGAAGCGGCACTTTTAAGGTTACAGTTCTGTTCCCTTTCCTTCTTTACGGCATGGGTTCCCAAACTGGACTTGCAAGAGTACCCTCAGGGGTTCCCCAGAGTAACCTCGAAGTAACTTGAGTACCCTCATACTTTCTCGACAGTCTCCAACACGCTGCTCTGTGTTGTCCAGTCTCCTACTTTCTCCTCGTCTCAAGCGCTACTGTCTTGTGAATACCCAGTACAGACTCGCTCAACAATCTCTGCTTTTCCTGGCCTGGAAACTTTGGCGGTTTCAGCCCTAGAAAATTGTCACCCCAATCTATGTAAAAATAATAATAAAAAAAAGAAGAAAAAAAAACGAATGAAAACGACGTTGGATGGAGGTTTTTTTCCCGGTAGTTGTAATCTTCGTGGCTTTGAACACAAATCATGACCTTCTGCGTGTCGGCAGAGATGCATAGAATCGTGAAGTTGAGTCGAACAACCACCCGGAACCGAAAGCCGTTAGACACTGCGAATTGGTATTCTTTTATTGGGGACCAGAAATTCTGTGTTCTATGGAGGTGCAGGTGTTTCTCAATTAGCACCTTTAGGGTTACAGTTCTGTTCCTTTTCCATTCGCTAGGGGATGGGTTTCCAAACAACTTCTCCAGAGTACCCTCAGGGGTTCCGCAGAGTAGCCTCAGAATAACCTCAGAGTAGCTTCAGAGTAATCCGAGAGTAACCTCAAACTTTCTCGACTGTCTCCATTCCTATGTAAAGCGTTTCTCCTGTTTAAGCAGTTTTAGAAAATTTGAGCCACCCACTGATGCATGACTATGAGCCAATCACTCCCTAGTATGTGGATTGTTGTTTAGAGGGCCTGTAGGTTTCTGCACCACTTTACTACATCAATGAAAAGACCAGGAAGGGTTCCTCGTCCCCCAATTGAGAGATAGGGGTTCCTCGTGATACAAAGCTACGAGAATGCATGCTCTAGGGCAGCAGTTCTCAAACTGTAGTCCTCGAGAGCGTTCATGGATGCTCTGTGCCAAATATAAATAATAAAAGTGCTTTAAAAGAAGTTTTTCTATGCCATTGCACAAGACCTCTGTTGCGTAATGCATTGAGGGTCCCCAATTGGCCTCTGTCTCGCAGGGTCTGTGATGGCCAAAAATTTGAGAACAACTGCTCTGGGGGCACGAATATTGTGCACTGTTATGCTGGTAGGTAGCCTCTTTCTTCAGGCAAGAGGCTGCCAGCATATTTTTTTTATTAACTGGCCTTTTTCTTTTTATTTCTTTTAAATACCAGGAGAATGCCTTGTATTTTCGTGGAGCAAAGGTATTGCTAAAATATACCTTCAACGAAAATTTGAAATCATTAGCGAGTGCTGCCATTATTATCAGCGAACCTCCTATCTACCGATTATGATCAGACCTAAAAGTATTAATTCGCATTTGTTTTGGGCCAGTAATTTTAACAATGAACACTGCTTGTTCCAATCATTAGCTTATCATTACTCATGTTTTGTCGGTTCAGTGAGTATCAGCTTTTGTTAACGCTAGTACAAAACTGTTCAAGGGTTTCAATCAGCTTGTTGCAGTGTGCCCAACTAGGTTGTCTTTCAGCACGGTTACACATGGATTACACCGAGGGTGAGCTTATTGTGCTGTGCACCACGAAATTCGGGAGAGCGTGGCATACCTGCCAAGTCTCCCTGGTTACCCGTACAATATATGCATTCTGACCTTTGCGTACGATTGGCAGGAAAGTCTTGAGGAAAGATGTGAAAAATATGGTTTCCGGTGCCAAACCTGCTGAATGTCCAGCCACTGCCCTCCTTACACCAGAAATATTTGTAAGAGTAGATCGGTGTAAACAAAAGTCACTGCGTCTGCAAGCTTTCATGTTGGAGTTTTAAGAAAGGTTATACTAAAAATGCTTTCTCTTCACCGAAAATGTTAAGAGCTAGAACTTTGGAGGACAGTTTATTAACGAGAACAAATAATGCCACGACAAAGACAAGTAGAATGGAACAGTACAAGCGCCGATTGGGAACACGTTTTACTGCAAGCGAAAAACGTCGGGGATTATAGTCGGCGAGAGGTTAAGAATGGAGTAGAAGCTCCGCCTCCGGCATGAGCTCGTTACTTCGGTTGCGTGTGCTGCAAAGTGTTACAAAGGCAGAAAGCTTGTGTTAGAGGCAGAGCATTCTGCCTTTCAACGTGTCGCCGACAATAACTCACTTCTGCTTGTCTGTATTTGTAGCACAATTTGTTTTTGACATGTTTACTGAACTAGGCAAACGGTTCATGTTGGTGCAGTTAATTAAAATTGCATCTATTCTGGAGTTCTAACTTTTTTTATATTATGTTTAAGGGTAGAAGGGTGATGCTCTCAGGAAGCGGGTCACTTGGTGCCCATTTTCTGGGGGCGGCCGCAGAGTAATGGTGACACATTTTTGGAAAAGGCCAAGCGGCACTTGTAACCGATGTTCCGGCGATGTGCAGGTTCCCGGGCTGTTATGCCTCGCTGCTCGCCCCTACTTTGGCAAGACGAACCAAGGTTGTCTACTGCCCGTACCAAGCGTCGTCGGTTTCCACATCCCCGAGACAGACCAATTCCAAACCAGCAAGCGCCGTGAGCCACAGACGCCATGGAAGTCGACTGGGACTTGGACTCGGTGTTGGAGCTCTGCTGCTCCAAGCTGAGCCCCGAGTCGAGCTGCCAACGCTCGACGATGAAGGTGGGTCGCTCGTTCGCGCTGCCGATTCGGCGTGGGGTTGCGGCTTTCTGGCACACGAGCGCCATTCTCCCACGAGATTTCGGCCCGTTGGTAAATCCACGATTGGGCGATGTTTTGATGAGAACTTTCACTGGCACACCGATAGGGGAAAAGGTGTCGCTGCCTCTGATAGGCTCGTCTCGGGTGCTCGTTTGTTTATTCACCATTCCAGCTTGGGTACGGTAGCAAAACAACTCAAAATTTGAAAGAGAAGCCTGGGTTGTTGATTGCTTTGAACGTAAAATAGCAGACTACCGCAACAAATTTTTGTTAATTCAGGTGAGCTGTTGTGTGCTCAACATGATGGTAAACCCTGACTCTGAGATGGGAAAACACAAAACAGTAAAAGAGACAGAAAAAATGACGGTCATTGTTTTAGTTGTGTCTGATATTTTTCGCCATGGCACTCAGTTCATAGCAGACCTCTTTTTGGTTCTATTGGCAGCAGACTTGAATGAATTTTCCAGTTTTATTTTCATGTACGAATGACACTTTGAAGCAAGCAAACTGCCGTATAAGACCGATCTCACTAAGCCTTGGTGCATGCGTGACGCCACCATGACTTTAGTTCACGAGAGGCAGACGGCCGCACATGCGAGGGCTCGCGCTGTCTTGTGCTCCACAAGCTGCAGAGCTCCAGCAAGGTTATTGCACATGCAGAAAGACTAAAGTTCCCTTGATACATTGCGGCAGCAGTGGCGTAGTCAAACTGGCTGGTGAGATCGGTTTATTTATTCACATTTGCAGACGGGTCGTCTGTGCTACTCCATTTCACCTTATGGTGTACTGCAAAGGGACTCTACAAGCCACCTAAGCCTGCCCAGTGCCGTGCGACCTCTGGGAGGGGTGCACCAGAGTTGTGTACAGAGATATGTCAATGGGAGGCGGGGAGCAGAGCCAGGGAGTGCACCAGATGCAGAAAGAGGGGTTGCCATGCTCTCTTGGCCAACCAGAAGCCGAAAAGAATCCCCGTGTGGTGGTAGCGAGAAAGAGTTTTAATCATAGGTGTATGGTTTTAATAAGCGCGTAAGAGTTAGCTGTAGTAACTCTCCATGGTTGAAAATAAGGTACACGTGATGTTTCAATCATGATCATGCAGAAAGATGTAAAAAGGAATGTGACGCTCCACTCTGTTTTGCACGGACAGAGTGTGACCGCTCGGACGGCAGATTCCAGGCCTCGATGCCTGGCGTACGGATTATGTTGATCGTTCCGCTAGTTGCACTCTTCCACTATGATCTTTGATGACCGTGATTGAAAGATCACATGCACCATATTTTCAGTCACCGAGAGTTACTCTGACGCTCTTGTTAAGTTTGCTTCTCGCGACCACTGCCAGGGTATTATTTCTGGCTTCTGGTTGGCCACATTCGAATTTGTGAAGATGCCCTGGAACACGCCCAGCCCGCTTTCGGCCAATGTTGCCTCCTCATTTCTCTCCAATACTTCCCAATGGATGGCCAAACTCTCTACATATACGGCTCTGAGGTACACAGACACGCTGGGCCCATAGTCATGCATTACGTTTACAACATTGGATTGGCTGGGTTGGCTTACTCAGTGGTGGCCAAATTAGACCACTCTTGCTGCGAGCTGAATCGGACCCTAGTTTTACCACCAATTGCATCTCCTGGCATTGTCTCGCAGGGCATCTTGACTGGCTGGACGAGAAGGTGGACTTGTCCGCGTGGGCGGACCTGGACTTCCCGGATGACCTGCCTCCGGCAGCGATGACGGAAGCCGGCCACCCGCCCTTCGCAGACCGCCACCTGCCTCGCGTCTCCGGCGGACCTCCCAAGTCTGAGGACCCGTGGCAGTCCGCCGAGACGGCCTACCTTCCCTCGCCCGAATACCTCTCCCCACCAGACTCCCCCGGCACGCCGGTGGCCATCGTCCCCAACGTCGACATCTTCCTCAACCTGAGTCCGGCGTCCTCCGTCGAGACCTCTGTCCGTTCGCCGGACGCCGAATCTATCGACAACTTCCCGGGAGACGCGGACCCTTCCAACGACTTCCCGCCGGAAGATGCATCCAAACGTGCGGCCGTGGAGTACAACTCCCTGTCGCCACCCTACTCTCCGACGCTGCAGAGTCCGGAGTACTCTTGCCCGGCTTCGTCGCGGGATGCCGACGAGACGGAGTCGACCGGCGTCGCGGAGTCTTTTCCGGAAATCATCGAGGAGGTCGCCGCGGCGCCCTCGACCTCCCTCCAGATGGAGTGCGAGGACGATCCGACGGACCGCGACTTTGTCCCCGAAGAGTCCGAGTCCGAAGAGGAGCGTCCGAAGGCACGCCGGCCCGGCCCCAAGCGGGGCCGCGCGGAGAAGCCGCCGCAGCAGCGGCGGAAGCGGAAAGCCGCGGACCCGGGAAGCCGTCGGGAGCGCAAGCGCCTGCAGAACAAGGACGCCGCCACGCGGTACCGTCGAAAGAAGAAGCAGGAGTGCGACGTGGTGGAGGAGGAGTTCCAGGAGTTGAGTCGGATCAACGACAGCCTCAAGGCGGAGGCGGCGCGCGTGGGGAACGAGGTCTCGTACCTCAAGGGCCTCATGCGAGAGCTGTTCCGCGCCAAGGGCCTGCTCCCGTAGAGCCCCCGCCACGTTTGCATCCGCGAGACCTTTCGCCCTTGAGTGACGGTGGGACATTGGCGCGGTGGTCGCCGGGTGTGCTGCTATACTTATTATCTACAGTCTACATTTATCATCTGTTATCCCTGCTGGGTTACCCTTGTGCACTCTCATTTATATAACGGAATAAAAACGAAAGGTTACAACCGTTTTGCTTCCTCGTGTGTTCCTTTACACTTACCGAGCGTGCAGCCGTGCCGCGGCACGCGCCAGTTTCCTTTCGTCGGGCATTGGCTGCACGTGTGACCGAGCGTTGTAAAAGCAGAAAGATTGAGGCTAACCATCGACTGGGCTTTTAACCTGTCACCGATTGTTGCTAATAGAGGTGCCCCTCCTTGTCGGCCACTTCTCCAAGCACCTCTGTGCAAATCTGAAGCCCGTCCTGCCGTGTGGCCCTACTGCATGTTTGCTCTCCAAATTTTGGGTGGGCATTTGGTGCATATTTTATGGCAGTTTGGCTAGGTTTTTTCCTTGCCATATAATTCTGAGTTTTCAGAGTTTATTTCTCTAGAAATGTGGGGAGCATTTTTCGGTGAAAATTTAAAGTTACTTTTTTAAGATTCCCATTTTTTTTTTTTAATTTCTGGGTTTCTTTAGTTGTGCTTTTACGAGGGGCGTTCATAAAGTTAGTATTATTGTCACGAAGGAATAGAAATTCAGCAATCAAACTTGAGTAGGAGTTAAGACTTTCTCTACATGTTCGCCACCAAAAGTTACCCACTTTTTCCAGGGATGCACCACATGCCGGAGGCCATTGTTAAAGAACTCCTCGTCTTGAGTGTTCAGGAATCGCTCCACTTCAGCAATCACTTGGTTGCCGTCCTTGAAATGCTTTCCTCTTATTTCGCCACACTAAAAGCGTCTGTGCCATTTAACCAAAAGTGTCGTAAACTGGGACGTTGTCCCCGAACAACGCTTCCAGATTGGAATGAATATCCTTGGCATTGCTTCCCTTCAGATGAAAAAAAATCAGCAGAACCCATCCTTTGGGAATGATTATCTACGTTAATGCGAATAGCATCAAACGGTGCGGAGTTATGCGCGTTCGTCAGGTGGCCGGCACACTCTAGATACGCCAGCCCACTCTTGAGGCGATTCTAAATTTGTTGACACTTTCACAGCCCTGCGCACGATCTCCGCAGCCCAGCACGTGCGTTTGTGTCACTTAGGAAGGCGAGCAAAGCACGCGCCATACGCACAAACACTCAAAATGGTACCGACCAGACTTTCTGGCGTCTCAGCTAGTCTCAACCAACGGTACTCTAAACGGTTGTTTATATCTTTACCATAGGACGCGCTTTACAGCGCTGTCACAGCTAGCCGGTGCGCGCGCGTTCCATGCACGAGGGCTCATTCCGCTCTCGTGAGGCTGAGCACGGCCGCTACATCACCCTCTCCCGAGCGCGGGAGAGGGTGAGCTAGCGGCCGTGCTCAGCCTCACGAGAGCGGAATGAGCCCTCGTGCATGGAACGCGCGCGCACCGGTAGCTGTGACAGCGCTGTAAGCGCGTCCTATGGTAAAGATATAAACAACCGTTTAGAGTGCGTTGAATGACTGCCTTCATAGCTCTGCAATAAAGAAAAAAAAAAAGCCTTCATAGCTCTGTGGTTAGCGCGTCTGCCTGCTGATCAAAGGGTCAACGGTTCGAATCCCAGCCGGCGCCGGTCTTTTTATTTATTTATCGACCCGCGGCGTAAGAGGTTAGATAGCCAGATAGATAGATAGATAGATACATAGCGAAAAGTGCGTGAAGTATCCAAAGAATGCTATTCGCATTAAAACGGATCGCTGCATGTGCTTGGCACCGACTGGCGGTCCCATTTTTGTTTCGTCTCCCTAGCGGCGTTCCAAGCTACTATAGCATGCAATGTTTATACTGTGCGGAAACTAGAGGGACGCGCGCTCATGTTGATGCCTGTTTTGCTCCATTTGTTTCAATTTTTTGTGCCGATAATACAAACTTTATAAACGCCCCTCATACATTTATAAAAAAAAAAAAATAAAGTTGGTACCATGACCTGTTGTCCCAAAGGAACATCGACATACTAAAAGGCAACCTTTTACGAGTAGTTTCAGATATCAAAGAAGACAAGTGGCGCTTTTTATTGTCGTTTTGACCTTGATATTTGAGTTTTTAGGATAAATCTGAATTCACGAAAAACGTACCGGCGAGTGTTCTTAGGATTCTTTCGGATTTATTCAAAACTTGTTACCTTACATATAACCTTTGTGTGGTAGTAGGAAGGTGAAGTTGACCTCGAGAGACAGCTGTCCCATTTGGGGGTGCAAAAGTACAGTTGCCGCTACCTGCTTTCATGTGGTGTTGCACAGTAAGACGCGTGTGTGAACACAGGACATCGAAATTGCTTGCAAGGTACCATTAAAGAAGCTCTGCAACGATTTTAACGTTACAAGAATTGGCATCTTCTACTTTTTTTATATTGTTTATCTTGACACAAAGGAAAGAAAACACACCTCCTTCCTACGAAATGTTGCGATTCCACCGCATAATCGCGAGGCAAAAATTCAGAATATTACCCGACCTGCAGCCGCGAGCGGCGACCATGAGAACCATGTGGCATGACGTCAATGGGGGTCTTGTAGAAAGATAGCAAGTCGTGCGAACACCTGCTCGATAAAAGGTAACTTTTCTATAAATCTTGTCGTTCCAACATACATTTAAATGCGTCAAAAACCTGGTATCGTTAACAAAACTTATTTTATGTTAGTGGCGCCATCTATCCTAGGTCCACAAAACCGTCGGCTCTATCTCCTACAGAAGCCAGAGGGGGAGGGGGGCCGAGCCGCACGGGGGTGGCCAGACCCGGAGGAGACTTTCCTCCTTTCACCATATTGTTTGCACTGTGCCAGCACGGGTCACACGGTTGCGAGCGGATGAGTTCTCGCTGCTCACTGATGGCTCTAGAGAGAGAACTTCACCGGAACCCTGCGCAAACACCATTGACGTCACAGCGCACGTGACTCGGAAGATGGTGAAGGAGTTCAGAGGTGCTGAAAACCTCAATCTTTGTCCATTTCTAAAATAAAAACTATGACATGCAGGCAAGAGCATTTTTTTGTTCTTTACTTCAGTAAGGTCGAGACACCGACTCTCAAATTATTTATGCAAAGTACTGAAATTGTTGCGCAGCTCCTTTAAGTTGCACTGCTCATGCACACCAGCTTGGAAGAGTATGTCTGAAGCATGTGGGAGAAAAAAAAAATGCAAATTCAGGATAGAGCATAGAAGGCATGGCATTGGTCGACACTATACTCTTGTGTATAGGGTGTTGTCGAACAAGAACGTTTGTCTGAAGTGAGGCAAAAAAGAAAATGGCGACTGCATGTTACTAGCTCAAACTTAATCAAAAGTGCTTTTCGGGGGTGGATTTCACCGACTTCGCTGTGTTCCACGCGTGCGTGACACCGCCATAACTGTAGTTCGCAGGAGGCAGGCGCTAGTTCGTGAGACAGCTCATGCCGTTTCGCACTTTGCTCGCTCAAACTCTCTGCAGGGTTATCGCTCGTGCAAGAAGACTACAGTTCCCACGATGCATGGCGGCACCGGTGGTGTAATAAAACTGGCTGCGAGATCGGTCTACGAGCCATTAAAGTGCACCACGAGTCTCGGCAACCGGTGATGAGAGTAGCAAGCTTAAACTCGGTGAAATTCAGAGCCCCCAGGGTGTGTTAACTGGAATGAAAGCTACTGGCAGACAAACCACGATGCTGCCCAACATGGTAATCGCTGCGACAGCTATGCAAGAATGAGCTTCGTTCCCTAGTGTAAGAAAACTTCCCGAAGAAAAGAAGCAACTCCTCATAGAAGCCGTACAAGGACTGCAACCACAAAGGGATAGTAGAGCGACTGGAGGAAACTTCGAAATTGGTGGAAGCAAAGGGAATATGGAGATTGCTTTCAAAAGCCGACACCTGCCACTTCGGGCGCGTGCATGCCTTGTCGTGTGGTGAGGAGAGGTGGGGACGCCAGGAGAAGCCGCCTTCGCCACCACCTCGCAGCTTTCACCGCCAATACAGCCCACAAACCACAAGACTTCCATTGAGTTGCTGAAAACGCCCTCGGATCCAAGCACAGTGTGTACGTTAAGCTCGACTGCATTACGCCGAGAGAAAGAGATGGTGTTGAAGAAAAGTGAACACGTCACATCACGCCGGTGTGCTAGGAGCAGCAGCGGGTGTGGGATAAAATCGGTTAGCTCCATTGACGTGAAAAGTGGGCATACTTTTCTGGGTCAACATTTTACGGCGAAGCTGTCTATGGCTAGGGTTCCGTGGATTTTTTTGTGTCCCGGACCAAAAACTATACGCTCGCACGTGCCGGAGTCTTCAGCAGTAACAGTTCTAAAGCAAAGCCTAAAACAAATGGCATCTTGCACACGTGTTCGTCAACGCTATATTTTGGTTATTTACTTAGAATCTTTTATACGGGGAAGGGTTGCGGCGCTTGGAACACTATTCCCTGCATTCTCCTTGAATGCAGCAGGTGGCCCATGTGTGTGCGTACCTTTCGTCACAATGACCACGATCATGACAATAAATGTGCTTGTACTTTCGTTAAAAATTCTACGTCACATGTGTCGTGTGCTAACCAGCTTCGCTGGTCATCCACCTTCACGGAGTAGAATGGCCCCCAATTTTCTGTTTTGAAATATGCAAAAGCAAATATACTAATGCAAGAGATCTGTGGAGATAAGCATGATTGCACGCAGTGCCAAGGACGCTTATATTGGTGAGGAATGTTTTCACTACGATGATGCTTCATAGCGATCTTGGTGCAACCGGTTTGGAATGACCCTTTAGAAGATTTGAATGGACCGAAATGGCAATTACCATGGCAACCGAGACTGATCAACCAATCACCTTGCAAGGTTTAGTCGTCTGTATGTTGGTATTTGTTTGTGTCCGGCTACCAGGCAGTGAAATCCCGAGAAAGGCCATAAAATCGTCGGGCGGAAGAGGTGGCGGCTTTCGTCGTAAGCAATGAAGGTTCTCCCTTCGCCTTCCCCCCCTACCCCGGAAGTGGTGTTGAGGTAGTGGGCGCCGTGCAACCTCTCCTACACACTTTTCAAGAAAGAAAAGAAAAGGAGATCAGTGACTCGGGTTTGGGAGCGATCGAAGGTGGTCTAGAGTGATGATTAATCGGTGGTGGTCGGATCAGCCACCATTCCCAGCCCTGTCGACGCGAATCGCACCGATCCCCGAGACACCGAAAGAAAGTCCAGACGATGACATCTGACTGGGTTCGTACGGGATCAGATGAAGTGACACTGACAGAATGAGGCCTTCCACAACCCTCATCGCGCTGAGTATTTTAGGCATCGCTATGGGCGGCAGTCGCGCAACTCTAAAGGCCCTCCCAGGAGCGCGACCTTTGGACGAAAAGGGGTCATCCATCACGCCCGATCGCTCTCCGCCTGGTTTTTGAGGACACTCCTGGGAGGAGCATTCTATGGGAAAAAAATGGCCCCAAATCTAGACAGGCCAAAATCATTGTGGCGTCCCAACTTGTAGCCGAGCGGTTTGTAGGGTTGAAGAGTGGCCCGGATGTGTTTGAGGCACTGTGACCCTGCCGAAGGTCCTCATGAACCCCTGCCAAGACACCCGACTCGGATTTCCCAAATCTAGTTTATTGGGGCACGAGAGCCAATCCTCGCCGTTTTTTGGACGGGCAGTCCTTGGCCGGCGTCCGTCCGCGTGCCGGTCGACGCGACCCAGTCTTGCGCATATAAATTACTGTACAAGAAAGCCCCGCTCCGTCCCTGCGTCACGGCCGACGTACGGAACCCACTCACACAATCCCGGAGCGTAGTCCCCTGCCGGGTTCGCCGTGGGGCCTCTTTTCCGACGGCCGTCGCCGCACGAGGAACGCCCCGACTCCGTCCGGGGCCGCGGGCGACGGCGATTAAGACTAGAAGATGGCCGGCTGCGGTGCGTCGTGACGCACAGTGTTCGCGCACCGTCCTTTTCTTTTTTTTTTTCTCCGGCAGCAAATGGCACGCACTCCTCGGAGGCTGGGCCGGTGTCCGCGGGCGAGGGTCCGGGGGCGCTTGCGTTTCTTTGGCAGGACTCGCTCTGCGTCGTCGGGCAACCTCGGGCGCGGGGCCAGTCGTCTGCGACGTTGCGTCTGCTTGGGCTCCCTTTCACCGGAACTCGTAGATCTGGATGCTGTGCTCCGGCACGTGCGTCAGCGTCAGAGACTGGTACCTGCACGAAAAGGGAAGCGTCGAGGTTTGATTAAACCGCAGAGTTAAAATCATGATCTAGAGCGGAAGTCTCCCAACCCCGGCCCAGTTGTTTAATACTTTCTCTAACGTTAATTTCCATGTTTAAATGCTTATTTAGGTTTATCTACTTAGTTTTTCTTCGATCTTACTAATTACTTATTTTTTCTCAACCCTCCGAGACTGCAACAGATCACACATCTGGCCCCTTAGCCAAAAAGTTTGGAGATCTTTGATCCAGAAAGAAAGGTCCCACGTATTTCGGCCGCTTCAGAATGGTAAGGCATAGACACGGATGTCCGTGGTCCTAATAAGACCATGTCGCCAACGACGCTATGATATACGCAAAAAAACTGGGAAAACGTCACTTGCAAGGTCCGTAACGAACATTTTTCTAGCTTTATTTTGCACAAAAGCACCGGCGTCATGCACCGCATAAAAATAAATAAAGCTGACGAGCGTTCGAACAACTTCGCTCCTCGTGGCAAAAGGAACATGCCTAACCTGTCATCTTTTTTCCCTCTGCTTTTCTGTCAGTCTCTTTCTCTCTCTCTCTCTCTATCGTTCTTTCTCCTGGGAGCGCCGATGTCGGCGTTTAAGATTTGCCGCATTGTGCTCCCGTCTTTACCTCCCTGGATTAAACTTCCAAGGAAGTTCGACTCCCCAAATGCGCAGTCGAGTTTGACTTTTCGGCAAGTTGAACTGTGCGTTGAGTTTAGCTTCCCGGCCTGCGACTCCTTTAGCACTTCTTTTGCAAGATGCCCCAGCAAATTGGAGACCACTGGAGCTGGGTGCTGCATTCTTTTTTGGCCTTCCCGGTTTTTTCTAGCACAGGCAGCATCCTTTCTTGGCAGCTTTCTCGCATCGTCTATGTGTATCAACAAATTTGTTTTCCGTGCCCAGGAAGAAAATAAGCAACCCCCAGAGCTGATCTTATCAGCCCTGGGGGACTTAAAGGAGATGGCTGATTCCCTTCAGTGCCTCATATTTTGACGAGCCCTACACGAAAATTATGTTTCGAGCTTGGAATTTGAGCGTACCGTAATATCTCGGAAAATAGCCCATACGAAAGATGTTAGATAAATAAGTGAAAATGTGACAAAACAATTGAACACATTCTAGCTAAAACGTTGTCTGAAATTCCAGACATTGTTCAACTCGTTGCTTGATTTTCTGGAGTTGGCTTGCGCTGTTAAACCAGACAAGATGACTGCCGCGCAGCAAACTGCCACCATTTTGCCTTTATCTTGCAGCCTCGATACCAGATATCAAGTCCTACGCAACAGAGAAGCTGGATTGAGGCTACAGTGAGATCTTGAGGTTTTGTTATAGCTGCTATGGCTGCCTTTCGTCCCCACAACGACCATGGCACAGCGGTGCTTCTTTTCATGTTCTTTGGATGCGAGTGTTTTCTGCCTATTTCTCTCAGTTTCTTTGCCTTTCCCTACATATGTTCAGCTGGTTCTATTCACTATCCTCGTACACCTGCTGAAATCGTATGGTTTACAAAATGCCATCACCAAACTGAGGCGTGTCGCTCGTAATTCTGTTGCCACCGTGCGGCCGAAATTGGAAACATGCGAAGGCGACGATGCCGCCGTGCGTCGTCTGCTACGGGCGCACAATCAGAACCATGGATGTCGATGACGCAAGTCCGTTTACAGCTGAGCTGAACCCTCCTCATTGCTGTGTGTTGTTTCTTGTCACTAAAGGTTGTGTCGTATCGTTTCACACAAGTGAAAAGTCAGCTAAGCGATAAATATTAAGTCTGATGCTTCCATAATCTTAGTGCTCTGGTTTGTAGAACTGCTGGTCCTATATATTTTTGTTATCTCACACAATCCATAGCTTTCATAAAACACTGAATGTTGATTGGAGCTGGGGGTTGATTAAAAAATTAACCCAACTGATTGCCACCCTTTAATAGACTAATCAATCAATAAATCTGTTAACTTTTCTCCAGTCGTATTACATGAAAGACAATATAATAAAAATTTTTTTACCATATTTATTATGTCATAAATGGCACATTGCAGTCATTTCAACTCCACGTGACGCCTACAGAAATATGAACAGGGAAGCCCTTTAAAAGTCAAGTCATTTTTAAGTTATTACTTAAACAGTATAATCAACCTCAATGACAATCACAAGTATGATGGAGTGGTTTACCATGGAAGCCTGTGTTGTAAAAGAAACAAAAGACGTCGGAAATATCGAAGCAGGCATTTTTTACTTCTTTCCTTTTGTCTTGACTTTTTTTAGCACAAGACTCCGATTAAATGGCTAAAAAACTGTATCGCAATTAAAGTGTCACTCGAATAATCTGAAAGTTAATCTAGGAACTGCCCAGTCCCGATATGCATAAGGTTAGGGCAAAGAGTTATCACAAAGTCTGGTGAGAGTCGCCGGCCCTCATCAGTAGAAGAGTGTCGCTACGCCCGACGCTGCTTGTGTTGCGGTGCTGGTTGTTTGTTGGAGTTGCAGAGCCTACTATGTTACAGTCAGAGTGTCAAACCGAAATCTTTATCCGTTTGGTTCGGGTTCACGGCTTTCGGTTCGATTCCAAACCAGTTCCGGGGAGCAAAAAATTACGGTTCAAACCGGTTTGAACCGCTAAATTTAGACTATATTTTCCGCGTTGTTCTGGCAATAGACACTATTTACGCCATGACACGATCAACTATAGAGTTTATTTTATCGACCGTGCAATTCACTTTTGTTTTCAGGTCGCATAAATATGAAACTTAGTTATTTATTTTGACTTAAAACGAAAGAAACACACAAGAGGACGAAACAAACGAAAGCTGTGTCGTCTGTTTCGTCCTCTTGTGTGTTTCTTTCGTTTTAAGTCAATGTAGATCACCAACACGCTCAAGTCTTTAATTAGTTATTTAATTTCGACGCAACAGTAAAAGAAAATCTACATTAACGTACACAATGTTGTGTTCATATGACTGAACATCCCTTTGTTTACCATTCACATATATTTTACCTGAACCAAAATGTTTAATTAAAACCCTAAAGAGTTGAGCTTGTTGGTACATACCTGTAAATAGACCGGCTTGAAGTTTAGGACTATACTGTCTTTTCCTGTTCTTCTTTCTTCGTGTTTAAGTAAAATTCTAAAGTCCAAGCTGATCTATTTACACGGTATCAAAATGTTGTCGCGAAGTGTGGTATGTCGCATAAAATACCCGTGATTAATACAACTTTGTGTCGTAGTATTAAAAGTTAAATCGTGATTGTGTCCTTGAACTAAAAGATCAATTACAGCACATAAAATCACGAAATGGGAACCTCGTGGCCATATATATCACGAAATATGGTCTTTACGAAATATGTTTCACAGTATATTTATAAGAACGACACAACTGAGCTAAAAGCAATGACATTTTCAAGATGTCATGAAAGTTTTAGGACAATCCCTTTCAGTCTATTTTTTATAGAAACACCGAGCGGCAATCACAATGCTTGTTTTTCTAACCAAATATTGTTTACACTCAGCAACGCGATGCACGCGACTAATCACGCAGAAAGGAGTAATCTAAACTGTTCACTCTAATCTGTATGCACCTTCGCACTCAGATCGAATCTGGCCCAAAATAGCGCTTGCCCAAGTGAACATTTTCTAATACAGGATAAGCTGGCATAGCCTGTCTGTTGAGGTTTGTTCTTAACAAGATGCCGGTCAATTTAATTTGCAAATGAGCATCACCCTTGCTAACTGATGATTTTAACGCGATAGCGTCAAGGAGCTCATGTCGCAGAAAAGCCGATGTCGGTGGCGTGACAGGAAAATCCTGATTGGTTCATAGGGTCATGACGTCAAAGCTACATGCCCTCGCGCAGGAGTTTCAAGCGACCCACAATGCTCACGTGAAACGTGACATCACGCGTGGAATGAAGTGATTCAAACATGACATATATCGCGAATCAAAGGTCGCCGTATGTCTGAAATGATTTCACTTTATTAAGTAATTTCTTTGCCTTAAAGAAAAAAATTTAAGAGTTTTTGGTGGTCTTCGAACCTACGACCCTTCGGTTGCGAGTCAGACATGCTCCTGCCTAGGCCACGTGAGACACGCTTGCACGGCAAATGAGGAGGCGATGCGAACGAGGCCCGTTAATGCTATCCTGTTCCACTTTTAAAGGCGAAACTTAAGCGTCCTCTAAGATTTTTTTGTTAAGTAAAACGAAGCAGTATTTCATGTTCTACTCGACATGGCAGCTACATAATTGGGCACTTTCTGGCAGTTTGCGTACGTAATAGTCATATTGTCCAGCCCACAGGCACATAAAAGTAATGTTCCTCACATAAGAGAGGCAATAACAAACTTCTATATATTTGACAAGTTATGTGTGTGAGGATGGAACATATAGTTAGTAGTTAAATTAGCTTCAAAATCAGAAATCTATGTAAGCCTGTCCCAAATCAGTTACAACGTGCCTGTCGAGGATAAAAACGCCGGAAAAGATTTGCAGAGCACCTTTCAGATAATTTGGGAGTGGCAATGCTTAAGGGTGTCGGCCCTTTAGTTATGTTGTCAAATCTTCAGTTAGTAATTAAATATATTGTTACAATGATCAATAAATATTACTTTATAAAGTTCTCATAACTCACCGCTTGAGGTCGACACGGAAAGACAATACTCGAAACTACTCAAGCTGTCAAATCTGCGTAAACCTGTTTTTTGTTAGCTGATTGGCAATGTGGAATATCGGGTTGCAGGGTACGCCAAAAGGACTTTGTGCTCACATGCATGATAGATCGGAAGGCAAATACACGAAATGTGCAGAAAGAGAGGGATAATTAATGGTATTTTTCTAAATAATCCTTCCAGAATGCCTACTGCAAAAAGAGATGAATAAAGATGCACGCAATGAAAGTCATAATTATACATAAATAGCGCAAAGAACAGACAAAGATTCTTAAACTCCTAATATAAATCCCATTTTATCAGCTTGCATAAGCTCGAAACTTCGCGAAATACTGCCTCGGGAGGCTAATGCTATATTCGGTTTAACATGCACTTGTATTGGTCCCTCATTCTACAACACTATGCTTCTACAGTCATGCTCTCTAACATTTCTCTAGGCTGCCCTATATCATTGCGAGAGTGCTATAAATACTGCACAACTTTACAATTAGGACATCTATTCGTAGTGTTGCGAACATCGCATTTCATCAGAGAAGCTGGTGTTTTACATGGTATGCACCTGACGTGATCGCACTATATGCTGGTGGTCATTGTGATTTCTTGTTGCTGAGAAAATCAAATTCAGCTGTGCAAAATGCACGCTGCAGGAGGTTCGCGCTCAGTGAAAGCCAAGTATTTCAAAGGCACGTAATATTATTCTCAGTGCATCGTCGTGAGGAACGGCGCGAGGGTCTGGCATGACAAAAACGCGCTTTTTGGCAAGAGTGTTTTGGCAAACAAAGTAGTTTCCGAGGCCACGCTTTTTGGTCTGCGCCAAAGATGCGGGGAAGAGGAACCTTTACAACGCAGTGTGTTATTAAAACTACCCCCCCCCCCCACACACACACACGCACACACACACACTTCTTTTTCTTTTTTTGTTGCTACTCCAGAGAATATCTTGCATTCCTGAGGAATTGCCTCTTCCGTTTGGGTGTGTTAATTCGACAATTATATTTGCCACTTCTTAATAGCAACCCTCCATTGCTTTTATTTTTCACCTGGTGAAGTTTAAAAGGGTCATAAAACAATATCGGGTTGGAATGTTCATGACTTTTCAAAGCCGTACTGGTCCTAGCCTGGCCAAGTATACTCGCACAGACCACCACTGGTTCAGAAGCTTCTTTGTCGCGATCAAATTGCGAAGATAAAATGAGACTATTTCTTTTGCTCTCTCCTTCGCAAAGATTGATGACGTAATGGTGGGATCAAAACCACCCGCCCGACGACAGTCGAGCGCGGCTCATGGATTGGACACAAGAACTGCGGGAGCCTCGGCGGACACTCGGGTAGTGGCTCGTGTCCAACCACTGCGGTCATCAGAATAGCCGAGCGCTAACAATGCCTGGAGGTCAGCACGCGTTTTCTTCCTTTCCAACCCCAGCACGGGGGTATGATTAACGTCGGCGGCATAGGATATGCACCAGCCACCTGGCCGCTTCTGGCTCCGAGTTGAGGGGATGAACGATGCTCATATTTCTTAAATTTTTTTGGCGACTGCCATCGCCTAGAAAGAGGAGCTAAGGCAAGTTTATTCAATTATTAACATTAGGGAATGGTTCTAGGTAGTATTTACCGAATGTATAAAAATTGTTTTATGGTTCCTTTAAACAAAATACAAAGGTGGTCGAAACTTGGGGAATAACTTGAGGACGACACTCGTGTGACACTTAGAGCGACTGCCAACGTTCGGCTGTCCCTTTAAGGCCACTAGGATCTTTTTTGTTTTCTTCAAGTATCCCTCCCGTACACACATGTAGGTGTGTGTAAAGTCATATTAATAAGTCGCATTTAGTTATTTTAATACTTCTACTCTCGGAGACATCTTTCCAAGGCAGTACAGCAACAACGAAAAAATATTTGGGTGCCTCTATTATGCAAAATGGATAATGCAACATTCTTTGTACTTTCAGCAAATACTGTTAAGGAATAACCCCTGACGTTGATGGCTTGCGAAAACATCCATTAGTTTTTCCGTCCGAACAACAGCAAATGAAGAAAAAATTAAGGAAAGAGACAGCTGCCGATCCCCTCCGCAACTCGCAATTTGAACAAGCGGCCACGTGATCTGACGCTGATTATATACCGCAGTGTTCATCACAGTCATGCGCTAGGGATTGGAAAGTGAAAGCTTGGGCTGAGCTTCAGATATTGTTGGAGTCGGACTATTATCATATTTAATTGAACATGAGCCGTTACCCGAATGTTTGGCGATGCTGATTGTCATGAACCCCAGCACTCAACTCGGGGTTATGAAAACCGCTTACGTCACGGTGTCATGTGACTCTCGGTGCGAAATCGAAATGCCATGTTACGTCACGCTGTCAACAAGGTTAATGCATCTAGTGACTTCCTCAAATTAAGCCGACTTGACGCAGTGAGTCACGTGGCGTCACGACGTAACGTGACATTACTTGACAGCATGTATTGACACCATGATGTCACGTGACAACTTGACACATGGTTAATCATAGTGCCGATACAAAAGCGCCATGAAAACCCAGAATTTATTATACACTGCAAATCTGTATATGATGATTTGATCTATACATAGAGATACATCTGCCGGTTTTTTATTCCCATATATTCATTTTGTGATACTAACAAAAAAGAAAAAAAATTACCTTGAACCGTTTTGAACCGGTTACCGTTATTTTTTATTTTTTTTTCGGTTCAGTTTTGGTTTAGTTTTAAGATGGCAGCGAAGATTTCGATTCGGTTCAGTTCCAGTTCGGTTAAAAATAACGGTTTAGTTCCAGTTCGGTTCGATTCCAGTTCGACACCCTGGTTACAGTAGAAGAGGATTTAGGCAGAAATTTATAATATTAGCCTCTTGACATGCGCGGCCCCCTCTATAGAAAATATAAGTGGGTAAATTCACACTACCGACAAGAGCATCTAATAACATGAATGCTGCTGCGTTGCTTGATTACACCTATTTATTCTACTCGCGGCAGATATATTAGAACAGTTTCTTTCACTTGTCTCAGTTGTACTGCCAATGAACAGTTTGCAGATCATAACTAGAACAGACACACTCTCCTCGTCGCAATGTAAGTAGAATTGTTCCAACTCCGAAAAACTTTGGCATACCATGGCACAGTAAAGGAAAACATTGGCTGCGGTGGAACTTTCTTAGTTCTCATAGAAGCTAGTACTAGCACAGTAATTTCCCCTAAAGCAGTAACTTCTCTCCTCGCACAATATTTATATTACTGCAAAAGCTGAAAGTTACGAAACAAAAATGTGTAGAACCTGCGATTTTGCAACCCACGGTACCAGTATTATGTAAGTACCTAACTTCAAATTCCTTGTTTTGTTGCATTTCTACGCTAGTGAACCGAGACATCCTTTTTAAAAGAAACAAGTATTTAACATAAATAGTGCAGTTCACCCAGAAAAAGGCAATCGCCGTGGTGATCCATGCTTCCCGACGTCTGCCTGGAGCAGACACTGCATACACACCAGAGATTCTTAAAATTTAGGCCGTACACCGGCAACACGATTCAATCTTCACCGAAGCACCGAACGGCACTGCACCATTTTGCGCTAAAATTGTTTTCCTGCCGATACTATGTGCGACAAAACAAACGCAAGAATCTACGCTGTCTCGGACGTGAACGTGGAGAGCCTATGGGGCGGCCATATTCCCATCCCCACTTTGACAACGACGACGATAGAGCGACAGTTGCGCTGCCTTTAGGTCAACCTCGAGTCAAACGGACTTCTTCGTAAAGAATTGCAAGGGGGAGCGCGTAACTGCCGTAGTGTTAGCGTCAAATATAAGTGATCACTTTCTCATTTAGCATTCGTTAGCAAGAATCCAAAACAAAACCCGTTATTAAAGTAACTTCTTTTTGCGTTCAGAACGTTACACCATGGACATTAAAACACTTCCCTACCAATGTGTGTGGATGTTTTTTGTGTTTTTTTGTTGTTTTTTTGCATTTTAACATTTTATTATTCCTGCTATGGCGAAGCACATCAGTCGGGGATGCATTACAGGCACTGTAATATCGGTAAATACATAAAAACAAAAAAAAAAGAACGACAGGATTGGACGCAAGCAGCCCGAGGCGCTCACCATTCCGAGCTGCGGTGGTAGTAGTATCCCTCGATGGTGGCCGTCGACTTCTGAAAGCAGATGTAGTAGAAGCCCGCAAAGGATGCCCCGTTGATGTCCTTGATCGTGTGGTCCGGCACCAGGAAGTGCTCCTGCAATGGGAACCACCGCGCACTAACTTACGGGGCAGTTTGATGGGAATCTCGTCGTCGGTTATTTGACGAGGACCGAACTATTATTTCTGTCTCTCTCTTCCCCTTCCCTTTCCCCTTCCCTCCCTTCCCTTCGTTCCTTCCTTCCTCTCCCTCCTTCCCTCCCTCCCTCCTCCCCCCTTCCCCCCCCCCATTAAAAGCCAGATAGCAACTAGTCCTGTCAACGGAGACTTGCATATCTCTCGGCTTCCAACTTTCACTTCAGCTCCCCGAAATAAACGGACAAACGACAGTATTTAAGAGACCAAATGTCCGTACCGTCTACGAGGAATGGCCGTTTACAAAGCCGTCGAAAGCTCTTTGAGTTGAGAAAGAAAGAATGATGCGCACGAGAGATGGGAAATGTATGGGATTGCCGAGTGTTCCACATCCATCGACAGGTGGCGCCGCGTGTCCGCTCGTCGTAAGAGATCGTAAGAACTCGGTCGTGAGCAAACACAAGCGTGTGAACCGACCTTTTCTCGAAAGACACGACGAATTGCAATTACAAGTTACTAGAACTGCACGAATGTTCGAATAGTAGCTTAAAATATTATGTTATTCGAAGTTTGCTTCAAGGTGAACTGCGGTATTCATTCTTTTCGAAGTATCGATTGTGGCGGGTTAACTTCGTTAGGTGCACTTCTTAAGGACCGTCGGTACACTTCAGAGAAGCAAGACACAAAGAAAAGCGCTCCACAGGTGTTGCTTCTCTGCAGTGCACCGTTACCGTAGAAGCGCACTTTACGGGGCTGCCCTGCCGTGATCGACAGATCGAAAAGTATGAACATTGTAGTGGCATGCCTAGGAGTAAAGCACACTTGCAAAGCGGAGACGCTGCGCACAAAAGGACAGGGCTCTGCAGCCGCAAAGGCTGCCAAAGAATGGCGCCACTCACCTTCCAACGCATAAAGAGCGTAGTCCGTCGTCCGCAGCTCCATGTAGTTGAAGGTGTCTGCATTGAACGTCTTGGCGTACTGGTAGAAGGACAGGAACTTGCTCTGCCAGAACAAGCAAGCAAGAGTCACGTTGTGCACAAACCACGATCACCTTTCCGATACTAGTTGTGCCTCAATAACTTTTTTTTTTAGTCTGTATAGCGTTCTTTTGGATACTTCACGCACTTTTCGTCTATGTATCTATCTATCTATCTATCTATCTATCTGGCTATCTAACCTCTTACGCCGCGGGTCGATAAATAAATAAAAAAGACCGGCGCCGGCTGGGATTCGAACCGTTGACCCTTTGATCAGCAGGCAGACGCGCTAACCACAGAGCTATGAAGGCAGTCATTCACCGCACTCTAAACATTTGTTTATATCTTTACCATAGGACGCGCTTTGCAGCGCTGTCACAGCTACCGGTGCGCGCGCGTTCCATGCACGAGGGCTAGCTCACCCTCTCCCGCGCTCACCCTCTCCCTCTAGCTCACCCTCTCCCGCGCTCGGGAGACCTCTATACTTCGTTTCAGCTTGGGTCCAGACGCAGCCGATGCTACGAGCGCGAGCGTGTGGCCCTGAACAGTGCCTGCACTGCACGAGCGCGCGTGCTTGGCAGGGACGCTGGAAGCCCGGAGCTCGCGCTTGTAGCATCGGCTGCGTCTGGACCCAAGCTGAAACGAAGTATAGCTCAGCCTCACGAGAGCGGAATGAGCCCTCGTGCATGGAACGCGCGCGCACCGGTAGCTGTGACAGCGCTGTAAGCGCGTCCTATGGTAAAGATATAAACAACCGTTTAGAGTACCGTTGGTTGAGACTAGCTGAGACGCCAGAAAGTCTGGTCGGTACCATTTTGAGTGTTTGTGCGTATGGCGCGTGCTTTGCTCGCCTTCCTAAGTGACACAAACGCACGTGCTGGGCTGCGGAGATCGTGCGCAGGGCTGTGAAAGTGTCAACAAATTTAGAATCGCCTCAAGAGTGGGCTGGCGTATCTAGAGTGTGCCGGCCACCTGACGAACGCGCATAACTCCGCACCGTTTGATGCTATTCGCATTAACGTAGATAATCATTCCCAAAGGATGGGTTCTGCTGATTTTTGTTTTGTCTATCATATTGAAATTTTGTGTACTGATGTATTTTCTCAGTGGTGATTTAAAATATGCAATTAGTTTCAGATAGCTATATTAGATCCTCAGTTATCAATAAATTTGTAATTTTAATTTTATTTATTTATACTGTTAGCCTGAAGACCGGTACAGGGTGGTATAAAAGAAAATCATGTGGCTGATGTCCTGGCCACTGCACATGCCCATATACAAAAACACAGGCGCATCATACAAAAACACACAGGCATAATATGTAACAAATTAATAACAGTCAGTATATTACAACCAGCTACCACTGGAGGATGCAAGATAAGCGAGTAGAGTTATCTATCAAAACTATTCAATGAGTCCATGTTCACTATTTCATGAGGAAGAGATTCCAATCTTCTATGGCTTCGAGGAAAAAATGAATATTTGAATGCATCTATACGTTATTGGAGTTATCTGCTCCGGATGGCTGCTTCGAACTGAGCAAGATGATCTTGGTTTTATGTATTGTTGGACGTCTAAGTTGAATAAGTTCCGGTGCATTGAATAAATGCATTTTCAGTCTAAGCTATTTTTCGCGTTGCTCTGAGACGCTGTAGGTTTAGCTGTTTTAGCATACCAGTGACTGAGTCCGTCGTCTCTGTATTTTGACAATATAAACCTGCCTGCCCTTCTCTGAATTGTTTCAATCCTGTCTATTTGGTAGTTTCTGAACGGGTCCTATACTACGCTTGCATATTCTAGTACGGGCGCACTAGGGTTAAATATGCAGCTAATTTAGCTTCCGATGAGGCGCCCTTTAATTTACATCGTAGTGACCACAGTCTTTTTTCAGCTGAGCAACAGGTGTTATTTATGTGCATATTTCAGTTCAGGTCTTCAGTTATTGTAACCCCTAGGTACTTGAAGTTACTGACGCGCAAAGGCGTGCCATCAAATTCATAATCGAACAACAAAATGTTTTAGTCTTGTTTGTTAGCCTTGCATACACTGTTTTTTGTAGCTTATCTTCATTTTCCACTCCATGCACCAATAATTGATAACTTTAATGCTAAGTTTAGTATGACCTGGTCCTCTTGACTTGAGATTCTTGAATAAATTAGACAATCGTCCGCAAAACAGGCGGACAGTGAGGAAGGATCGAGCTTACCTGCTATGTCATTTATGCAACTCAAACAAAATGGGACCCAGCACAGATCCTTGAGGAATGCCAGATGTTACAATTAGAGTCCTCGATTTTATGCCATTCACTTCTACAAACTGTGTTCTATTTGTTAGGTAGGAATTAATCCATTTGATAACGTTTAGATTAACACCTAGTTGAGAAGCTCTAGGAGCTCTGGTGGGACAGCAGTCAATGCTTTCGATAGGTCCAAGCATACTGCACCAACCTGTCCTCTTTCATTTAGAATTTTGCAAAGTCATGGACTGATTGAACAAGCTGAGTTACTGTAGACAGTTGTCGCCTAAAACCATGTCTGTTAGGATTAAGTATCATGGAATTCTCAAAGAAGGTGGACAAGCCTTTGATAGTATGTGCTTCAGCATCCTACAACACGCGCAAAGTAATTGAAACGGGCCTATAATTTTCAACACTGTGTTTGTTTCCCGATTTATAGATAGGCATCACTCTTGCCGTTAGCCAATCGCGGAATGTAAACTGTGCTGTTCAAGTGACGCCTTAAAATAATCAGCAAATATTTTGACATCCACTCTGCATAGCGCTTCAGGGATTCATTTAGGATGCCATCAGGACCGGCTGACTTTTCTGTATCGATATTAAGAAGGAGTGAAAAATTCCCTGTTCCGAGAAAATAATATCTGGCATGGCTGGTAGCTCATCAACGCTCATCATGCTGGGGTAAGAAAAGGACGACTCCGGAGGAACAAACACGAAGGGAAATAATCGTTATACTTATTTGAGCGACCTCTGTGTGGTCGGTAATTATTAGGTCGGCTCTTAAAGGTCATTAACGTAAATTTCTTCCAAAATATATCAGAAATTTTTATAGAATTGCATTCACCCAGACGTGCCTTGTGCGGAGGTGCTATTTTAAGCCTGGTTTAATTCTATTACATTGGTAAAAAAACATTTGCAACCAAGTTGCACAAAAGGGGAGGCTATATCTTTCTGAGACTAATTAATTAAAATCATTGTACGACATATAAAGCAAAAAAATAGCATCACCGCACAAAGCATGTCTTCGAATATGCAATTCTATAAAAATTTTAATGTATTCCAAAGAATTTTACTCTAACGACCACGTAAGGAGGACCTAAATAAAATTACAAATTTATCAATAACTCAGGATCAAGTAAAGCTATCCAAAAACTAATTGCATATTTTAAATCACCATAAGAAATACATCAGTATACAAAACTTCAGCACAATAAATACAAAAATAAAAAAGTTAAAGACCTTTTGTTTTTTCTCAAGATGGCCTTGTTAATATAGATATCCCACTACATGGGTAACATTATTGGGTATGAACTGGGC
The DNA here is from genome assembly GCA_037355805.1 of Ixodes ricinus. Lineage (NCBI taxonomy): Eukaryota > Metazoa > Arthropoda > Arachnida > Ixodida > Ixodidae > Ixodes > Ixodes ricinus. Next base: position 98,003 of record JAZHYW010041638.1, read on the forward strand.
ACTATGTGCATTTTTGTCTCATTAGTATGGACAACTCACCCTACGGATAATATCGGCGGGGGTTGTCCATATTAGCTAAGGAGACATGGTCGTATTCATTTATTTAATTTACCATCGGGGGAACTCCAGAGGGGCGGATGAAAAACTATATAACAGCAGAAACAATGGGGAAAACACGCTTGCTAACACTTGAATAAAAGAGAGTGCAATCACCAATTGACGCAGGTAATGAGGGTAAGTGGCACCATTCGTTACCGTCAAATTACTCTACCGCACACAGTTTGGGCGTACGCAGCAGCGTCTCCATTGAGGCAATATCACACAACTCATGTTAAAAACTGTGTCACTAGGGTAGCCACATACTGGTCTCAATGAGAGCCAGAACATCACAAAAAGGGTATGAAGCACAAACAGTTTTCGTAACTAATCATTTTCGGCCACATAACACCGTGCTTAAGATCATAAAAAGACCTTCAGTGAATTCATCCGCAACTTTTCATACACAACGCGCGATTCCACGCCCATTTTGCGACTGCCGAGCGTTTTGTTTTTCCATTTCGATCGTCTCGGCGAAGAGACTTTCCGCTGCCCGAACCTCCGCGCAACAAATCGGAACTTTGACCTCGCTAAAGTTTTCTTAGGTTCGGACGAGCACAAAGGGCTGAGACCTATTACAACGCAGGAGGTGAAATTCGGAGCCCTGCCGAAAGCTGCAAAGGGCCTCACCCAGTGCTTCTTGTCCACCTCTTCGTCGGCGTCCCACTTGCGCGTGAGGAACGGGTACCTGCCACTGATGATCTCCCCGTCAAAGAAGGTGGTCAGGGTGGGGTATTCCTCCGTCAGCCCCTTGATCTTCAGGTAGCCGCACAGGTACGAGTTGGCCTCATCCACGTGCTGGGAAGAGATCGGGACATCAGACCAAACCAAAATTCCCTGACATTAACAGATTTTCTTCTATTTTATCTAAAATTTCTCAACCAATCCCGTAAGGAAACAGGACGTGTCTGAAATGCAAATTTTATAAGTAAACAATGATATATCGAAGCCAACAGGGCAGTAGCCAAGCATCCTATTACCCTGTCGGTCTATTCTCTCATATTTTTTCCTCAAGCAAATTAACCTCCTAGCAAATACAGTGGAGTACTCATTAATTTGGACATGAGAGGACCAAAACTTTGTTTGAATAATGCAAAGTTTGAATGACCGGGAGTTTCCTCCATAGAAACACATAGGACGGGATGTGTATGTTAGTTTGAATTATCCGCGAGTTTGAACTAAGAGAGTTTGAATTAAACGAGATTTCACTGTATATTGGTGCAAGCGCGAACGGAGAAGTTTGTTTTGGTGCAAGTGTTTTGAGAGGAGGCGATTTCTGGTTTTACTAAGACCCTAGTTTCTAGGTGAAGATTTGCGCTGGCACGCTGTGCCACACCAGACACGTGTCGTTTGCAGTTACTCAGAGAAAGGAAAGCTCAATTTTCCCAACCAATGCTGATTGGGGTGGGAATTACCCTGACTTTTCCGGCCTTGCCTAATTCCCTGACAATTCCCAGTTTTCCAGGGTGGCAGACACGCCATTTAACAAACTAGAATTGAACCCAAACATTTTGTATTTTTCAATGCGACATCACTTCTAGGGCTACCAAACCGAGAGACTGCGTGCAACCGTCCGAAAGACACTCAGCATTCAGATTCACCGAAAAAATATGAACTGGCACATAATTATACAAAATAAATTTACCCGCTAAATTAAGTGGGAAAACCTGAATCGGCGGATAGGTACAGCATTATAACCTATAGGAAAATCCTACGGGGCCTCAATCCCACACTGCACAGTGCCGCGTGAGGAATTGCGTGGGGCCGTTCCGACGTGTGCTCGGGCCGGCTAGTACGCTCTGTACATACTGCAAGTGGCTTGATTCCTTATCTCACCGCTGCGAGTTTGGAACACAGAGAAAATGGAGTGAACACATCACAAATCCGACGCATACCCTGCTTTGTCATCCTCCTGCTTTCTTTGCGTTCTGAAATTGTAAATTGCTAAACCAACATGAACCGTACCTTTCCTTCTATTCATGAATACTCTTTCACGTGCCGCACGTCGGACTGCCGCAGTACGTCAAAAGACGCCACTGCCTATTTCCGGAATGGTCTATTAAATTTCCTCGTTAAATTTAGCGGGCAAGCCTGAAATGCTTACAGTCATAAACCAAACGTGCCGAGGCAAGCCACGAGCACAGAGGCCGACGGACGTCTGAAAAGGCACAAAGGATCCCAAATGCTGTCGCATTGCCTCTCCTTCGGTACCAGCTAAAGGGTGTAGTTTTTTTGTTTCATTATTCATTTGGGAGTGAAATTAAAAAATAATCTTTGCAGTTTTCAGTTTAAGGGGGATAACGGTACATGGAACATACCTTGTGAGAAGCAGTGTAACAAATATAAATATATATATATATTTTGTTTCACTTTCATGATTTTGGGTAATGTTCCTTGGGAACTCAGCTGAACGAGCAAAAAACCGAAGGGCCCCTGAGAGCTTTCGCACACGTTTCATTTAGAGCATGAAAATCTTCCTCTGTGACGAGAGAACTTAGGTCAGCTGCGAAATTGTGATTCCTACGTCCTAAAGTGCCAACCAGCGTAGCCCAAAAGCAGACCCATTGTTTTTGTTCCTTGCAGTATATGAACAGTTTTCAGCTGCACTCTCAATCGTGTAATAATTCAATGGAAAATAATAAGTTTCTTTTTCAATGTTTTTTAAAATTATTTTTGATGCACTACGGCAGTCTAATGTATGGCATGTGAAAGAGTATTCGTGAATAGAAGGAACGGTTCATGTTGGTTTAGCAATTTACATTTTACTTGGAAGCTGAACTGGACCTGAACCTTTTTCCCTAAACCAAAGCGAAAAACGTATAGGTCAACACCCTGGTCGGGGGTTTGCCAGACGACGTTCAAGACAGCAGCCACAGGGTTGCACAGTGTCGGCTTCCAACTTGTGCAATGGCCCCTTCAAGTATGTTTTAGTCCCGATTTTCAAGCAACCTCAACCTTTCAACCCCGGTTTTCGAGCAACGTCTGACGGCCCCCTTGTGCAACCCCCCTCTGTTGCCTCTGGTTTTTGAGAAAGCTCATACACCGTCTGAATGGGGACAGAACCAAATTGGTGCCCTCAAAAACAGATGCTGGGTGTCCTCACTTATTGAGCAATCTTTCACCAGGGGTTTGTCCAAGCCTCGTCAATAAATCCTGTAAACAACTCCAAGAGATGCAGATGCTACAAGTGGCCTGCCGGAAAACATTTTGCGCAACTCGAAGGCGAAGCAGGTCGTTGGCACAGACGGATTTGCAGCTGGTCCAAGCCAAAGCCAAAGCACGAGCCGAGCAATTACCGAATATCCGGGTGTGTGCAAGTCGGCGCACTACCAGCTAGATACTGGTAAGGCCTGCTTACTCTCCCCCATGATGCCACACTAAGGCCGTGTTCCAAAATTTACTCCATCTTACTCCAGGGTAAGGGTTTTGTACCTTGGCGTTCTAAAACCTACCCGCGTCCAGCGTTTTTCAATCTGTGCTGTCACGTGATACGATCTGCCGGAGTAACTCGGATCCATTTGAGTAAGATTTGGAACACAGCCTAAGAGTTCAATAACGGTTGGCACAGATGTCCAGTACTGTGGAGAAGGAACAGTGCAAAGGCCTTGTATCCAGGCAGTGTAGGTGCAAGCGTGGCAAGTAAACACCCCAAACAACCGACTCACATCATGTAGTGGGACAGAAATTGCTTCAATAACTAGTATTATCTGCTTGGGTTCTGATACTCGCGTTCTTTTCGCTGGTTTGGCCTTTTCTTCCATGTTGACTGCCTAGCCAGCTCCCAGTAACTGACTTGGCCTGAAGCCGCCTTAATGAGGCAGACGTCATTTTGCTGCCCGTATATCGAGTGACACTCCTAGTGATAATTAGATCGTGTAGAAGCTCTGCTGACTGGAAGCAGTATGTCAGGCTCATCGTGTGAACTAGCATACTGCGTGCAACCGTGCTTTCACGAAACTGATGCCTGTCACAAAATGCATCGTGAACGCTTCTCGATAGCCTGGCGTGTGTCCGCTGCGTTCCATCGCCTGCCTGGTCCAGCGCAGGCTGTCTGCGAGTTGCCCGGGCCAGTGGCGCGCCAGCGAAGAACGCGGCCCGACCAAGAGCGCGGATGTCCTTGCGCTGTCGTCGCAGGCTGCGACCGCGGCTCGGCAGAGGAGCGGGCACCGTTGCCAACGGCGTTTGCGCGTATTTCAGCCGCCGAGCAAAAAAACAAACAAGCGGAGGCACGTGAACGCCGAAAGAGAGCGCGCTGCGCAGGGGACGATCTTGTGCAAGGCCGCTTGCCTAACGTCGTCCTGTGGTCGACCGCTCGACGGAGACCGGCACCGCGCTGTCACCGCGTGTGCGTCGTTCAGCGTGGCCGGGGATCACTCACCTGAAGCACCACCTCGACGTCGTAGCAGTTGCCCTTGCTCTTCTGATGGCCGTGGAAGCGGGATCCGTTGTACAGCAGCGATCGCGTGACTCCGGGCTGCTGGGCATTCGCCGGCGGCGGTGGCACCAGGTCCGTCGACGTCCTCACGGGCATGGCTCTAGCGTTCAGCTTGAAAACTTCGAGAAAAAAAAAAGGGTAGGATGCCGCACCGACGTGCGATCGCGCGTTAGCAATCCGCCATGTTGCGCCGGAAGCGAACGCCGCCTGTCGCGCTCGCCTCCTCACGTTGCTGAGACGCTGAGGTTGAGGAGGAGGCTGCAGTGGCTGCAGTGCTGAAGCGCTCGGGGTGAACAAAGGCGTCTACGACTGGTGTGCGTTCAGCGTCTATTTTGGTCGCCCCGAGTTTTGACTGGTGACGTCACGATTGTGTAATGCTGCTGTTCGGCGCAATCCTGGCGGAGAACAGCGGAGATTTGGACACGTTCTTGATTAATAAATGAATAAACAAATAATGGAAACAAGCACGACGTACACCCAACGCCTAAGCTGGCTATGAAGCTGTAGATTTTCGACACTTTTGTTTGTTAACCATATTTTATCAATCCAGAATCCACTTTACGTTTTGATCTAAATCCGAACCAATCCAAACGCGACCGGTCACGAAGATTGCTCTGTCTTTCTAGCTCCCTCTAGAACACTGTAGTTTTTCTGATCCTCCGTCCCGTTCGTGGATTGTGGTTCTGTCCACAATGCACCGTCCTAAGTGTGCCTAAGTGCAAACGTAGTCCGCTTCGAGCTCACAGTGCCCAACCTCCTAGGAGCGATCTGTGCGCGCGAACGGGCCATGATGCTGGGGTTCACTGCGCTCACGGGACGTGCGCTGTGTGCCTCTCGCACATCGCTCTCCTGCGTGGTGTCCAGGCGCTTCTACCCAGGTAACCTCACAGGGTACCAAAGACCCCAACCTTACGACCCCTGACCGTCGGTCGCTTCGCATCTTGTCTTTGCAGCCAAGAGAAAGCGCTTCTTCAAGAACGTAGGAATCGTCAAGTCCGAAGGTACGCTCAGTTCTCGGCCGATATGAGTATATAGGGTGACTAAAATAACCAGGCTCGATCAAAAATGGGTCGTAAAAATCGGCGCCTGCAAAGCAATCCCGATCAGTACAGTTCATTCATCTGCATATTTTTGTTTGTCTCGTCTTTGGAGACCATGTTAGATGATGAAAATGATCCGGAGAGAAAGTTCATACACCACTTACATATAAATGACTTTACTCTACGTCCAGTGACTGTGTTTGTTTGCCTTTCAAATATAAACGCTAACCATTTGCAGACACCGCAAGCTATTGCCTGTTACAAAGGGTATAGCCGTGGAATACCATCCATTCACTCATTCATCCAACTTCATCGAAACACACCTCAATCGAAGGCATCCGAATGCAAAGGGAACAAGCACATTCGAAGTACCAGCTCAAACAAAATGCACCAATATGGAACAGCTGTGCGGTAAACAAGTTTGTCTGCTTCTTGCAGGGTGGATACAGTGGTGTCACAGACACCGAGCTCCGATTGGGCAGAAAGTTAGCCGCCTTTGTCTCTACCCTCCGTAACCAACCAATCAGCTAGCAAGAGCATTATCTGCTCTCGTGCAAAAGGAGCAGTGGCATCAGGGTCAGCGTTTGGATGCCGAACACTGACGTCATCTGCTGGTCCTCACAATGGCCGTCTTACCTTTTCTACACCTTTCAGAAACCCATTGTTTCTTTATGAACGAGGACATGACATTTGAGAAAGGGGAAGGAAATGCCTCGATGGGTATATTGGTTTTTGTCAATGAAAAGGTATCAAATGTGCTGCAACGAATGAGGAAATCACAGGCAACATGTCACCTACTCCCCACCACCACCAGCACGAGAAGAGCAAACAGCCGCTGCGAGGGCAGAGCTTCGTCACTTTCGTTGCACATTAGATCACTCCCTTCTCCACGCACTTTTTTCACTATTTAAAGACAATGTCTGAGCTACTTTTTAAGGTAGCTTTTGTTAGTTTTTTTTTTTTTGTATAAACACTTTTAAAGGAAGTTGCTGGACTCTAGCACCAACTGTACAAAGCAGCTAAGTTCATTGCTCCTCTTCGTCAGATCTCGCTGTGCCAGGCACAAACTGCAGAAAAATTGAATGTCGAGATCTCCAGCATCGAGCGAATTCATAAATTTGGGAGAGCCTTCGGGCGAAAAATCGGGTCTCTAATTTTGAAGCTCGGCAATTTTTACAAAAAAGGGAAGGTGCCGATAAATTATAAAATTTTGCTCGGTAAAAGTACTCTTAAAACATCAGATGGTTATGACGCAAGTGGTGGAACAATTTTGCCCAAAACCAAAGAAACAAAGTTTAAAGGGGTCATGCGACGATTTTGAAACTTTTTTGGCAAACGTGGGTTTCGAATCTTGAGGTCTTACTTTGTGACTCCTGCACGTTTCTTTCTTCCTCTGGTGTTGTGTTTTGGTAAAAATAGGACTTTTATACGTGGCGGTGGCACCAGGTATGCTCTACCTTTGTTTCTAAATTAACCTTACCAACATGTTCGGCTATTAATAATTTAAGATAAATGGAAGTGCATGCATTTGGGATAATGGTAAAACCGAGTCATTGCAACCGTGGCCCGACTGCCCGCCGGTGCAACGTTAAGCGGTCATGGTCACCGATAGGGTAAGAATGGTGGGGAGGTCTTGAGTTGTTCCGCCCCCGGTGTGAAGCTTCCTACCACCGATAATGCTTTAATATCTAGTGAGCATCGAGCACGCATTCGCACCCAAGGTACGGCGGAAGGCAATGTGCACCTGTCGGAGGCTGGGCTTCCAAAAGCTAGCTCATCTTAACCATTTGTAGGGCCAAGAGCTGGCTAGCCGGGCGCTCCCAGAAGAGCACTGGGGAAGGTTTTCCTCAACATTTTTGGAGCTGCCGAATCTTGCTGAATGGCGTGTTCCAACCGTGCAGGAAAGTTTGAGGTCTGCCTAGACCAGAGGAAGCTGAAGACCCCTCTCGGAAACCATTTCACGGTTCCCAATGAGGCTCTCGCCGTGGCCGTGGCCACGGAATGGGACGCGCAGCTCAAGGAGATCAACCAGCACGAGATGCACCTGGTGAGGCATGCCTTGCCCTCTCTTTGTCAAAATGAACCATCGGGCTACTTAAATAAATGTAGCATGTCCTTCTTGTTTTCTTTTTCTGCATTGAAACGTTGGTGCTTGTTCAGTTTGTTTCGTCCACTTTTCCCTGTCCTCGGCTTGCTATGTGTTCTTGCCGTCGCTTTTAGCCTAGGGACCTGCCAGTTAATGTGACATACGTCCACTCGGTGGACATTGCCCCCGGGAACGAGGTCACGGTAGTGAATTTCGGTGGAAATCTACATGCGACGTTATTTCAGACAAGTTGGTTCAATGACGGGTGCCACACATTAGAAGATGTTCTGCGTAGGTTTACGAGCTGGCGTGAACTTATCTGGCGAGGCTACGTGGCGTCACGACTGTCTCGCAGTCTTGCCAGATAACTTTACCGAGCGTGTTGGTGACAGGCCCATTCGTAATACGAATCTGCAGAAAAAGAAAATTTTATTAACTTTGTGGTTGCTTAGACAACAGGTCATCAGTCTACCTTTAAAGGTGCCAGCAGTGTGTACTGGACTGGAGATTTTTTTAATTGATGCCACAAAGATTACCGGTTGTGGGCCTGCTTGTCAGTACTGCTTCGATTTCTGAGTTGGCACGACTTAACTCACTCTTTTTTAGACACCCAGATCTCAGCTCAGCAACTTTTGAAAGTGGTGGGCCGTATGCTTGCAAAGCATGTCTGGAGCAGTCGTGAAGGTTGGAGGAGGTTAGGAGTCCAGCAGATTGGTGAATCAGTAGAGCAGGGGTCTCCGAACGTTCTGGCTAAAGGGCCAGATTTTTAAATTTAATAAGTTGTTAATGATGACATCACAAAGTGATTGTGGCCCAGGAAACTCACTTGGTAGATATCAAAGCACATAGAAACTTTGGCATGCTCAAACGAGGCAGAAAACTAATGAGAATGGTATATCTGATGATAACAATATGCAGCAGTAATGGCACAGAGCACTAGTATGCACATGAGAACACGGAAGAATTTGAACATATTTACACATACATAAAATGGGGTAATAGTTATGCTGGGGATGACAGTATACAATAAATAATATAATGAGAGAACCCACATTTGAATGCAGTTTTCTGTAATTTTTTCTAATACCTTCATTTGCGCTTTCGGTGCACTTATTTTTGCCTAGAGAGCAGCGGGCCGAATCTGCCTCCGAAAATTCGGCCTGCGGGCTTGGGCTTGAAGAACCCTCGAATAGAGTATGCATATGGGCATTCACTAAGACGTTTGACCCAAAGCACCTGACCCAGAAAAAGAAAACAAAACTGTTACCTACTTTGCTAGCTCCGCTAACCGAGTGGAGCTGGCATGGCAAGGTATCGCACGCGTGGCAAACTAAAAGACTCACCGCGCCACGCACGTGCGGCGTGACTTACGAAGGGCGTCTCCGTGCAGACGACCCTGTGCAACACCGTGCTGGACAACCCGTCCCGCAAAACCGAGGAGAGCTTGGCGGCCGAGATTCTGGAATTCCTCGAGTCGGACACGCTGTGGTGAGCGAGACTCCGGTGCCCGGAACGGATCTTCGACCGGCGCATTTGGCGACCCACGCCGCTTGTGCATCAACGTCGTCAGACGCCCCTATTCCGGCGGTCAGTCGTAAAAATCGGGGAAAAAAGGAGGAGGGGAATGTTAGCGTCGCCGTCATCACGGCGTCCCAACTTCAGATACTGCCGTAGCTTCGATACACTGTCCACCCAGAAAGCGAACTATGGCAAAAAGCGGGCGTCTCCTCCCTCACCGCTAGGACCGCGGCAGGCAACGGCCCGATGTTGCTCTGACGCCGTGGGACGGAGACCGAGGTACCGCAAATGGAGACGCAGTAAACGCACCGGTCGGAGACGCGTTCCGGCCACTGTAGCGACATTGTCGCGGATTATCTGTCCGGAGCGTTGACCCCAATCTGTTTCAGCTACCGCATGCAAGAGCCGGAAGAATTGGCAGCACTCCAGGCACGCAGCTGGGATCCCCTGCTCCGGTGGTTTGAAGAGAGGTATGCCACTTAGACTGGTTTCGAGATTCGCCTGTAGCAGCCATCTTGTCGCTTAAACTCGTGGCTGCCAGTTACCCGAATTTTTATTCGAAATTGCAGAAAACGCGTTCCACCCTCCAGAAATGTGAAAACTGTCGGCAAGAAAGCAAAACGACATCACCCAAACTTCTTGACGCTTTATCTAAAGCCCGGGAAGTAGAATTTTTTCATCATAGCTATCAGCCGATTGCGCCCACTTTACACCAGGAAACAATGTGGCGGCACCCATGAGATAGTCGGGGAATGTAGGGTTGCTACTCCCGGCCTAGCGTATCTAGGGGCCCTAGAACAAGGTCCCAAACACGCTTTGCGCATCCCAGGCATGTAGCCATGGGGCCCCGCCCCCCCCCCCCCCCCACCCACCCCCCCGAAATCTTCCATTTTGCTGGAACCTCCTCTCCCCCCTCCCCTCATACAGCATTTTGTCATGGGCGGGCCCCCCGAAACAAAATCCTGGCTACGTGCCTGGCGCATCCGCTTGGGACACGGCTGGCAAGCATTCCGCGGCTGCAAGCTCCGGTCGCCATGTCTCGAGTTTGCATGCGTCGTAAATACCACGAGGGCCTCGTGTCGTCAATTTCTTAATTTCCGAGCACTGTTTCGTCTTCGTCTCGTTCTCGCATAAATCACCTGTAGCGAATCCTACTACTAAGCACAAGGTGCAAGCTTCACTTAGCAGGAGCAACTTCCAACATTAATAAGCACGGTCTTCCAGCCTTAGCTTCTGCATGTCTGAAAATCACGCAATACATAGGCGGGAAACATATACCACCGGAGTGTGAGTCTTGTTAGAATATTTTTTATCAAAATTGCCAAAAATATAAAAATTGGCGTTAAAGGCATTTTTTTTTTTAAGTGAAAGTTGAGTTGCAGGGAAGCACACTGTGCACTTCATTTTATCGAAAATCGCCGCCACATCCTCTGAGCAGCACCTTTTTGAATCTTGTTATCACACCAGGTGTGGATCCAGAGTAGTCGTATAAACTATTCAAAGCTAAAGATAATCCCCGTCAAAACTGCGAGTTTGCCAGAAGCAGATAGCCCGAGGTCCCTTCTTTAGAACATTTCTGGCAATGTGAAGCCCCAATGTTGTTTCTCTTTGCCTCAAAACATTTTCATCCTTCCTGCTGGCCCACAACCTTTTTGGGGTCGGATATCTGGCCCCACGACGGAACGAGTTTGAGATCCCCGCTCTAGAACGATTCTCTGGGAACGCCAGTGACATGCTCCAAGCCCAGTTTGTGGCGAAAGTGGGAACGCCCCGATGACCTCTTTGTCTTTCCCCGCAGGCACGGCGTGAAGCTGGACACGTGGAGCGACCTGGCCTCGTCGAGTCTCCCGCAGGAGACGTCTGATGCGCACTCCTCAGGCACCTGCTGTCCTACTCCCTCTGGGGACTCACCGGTCAGTGCACGGGCCTGTCTTTATTGAACCATGGTTAAAAGCGCTAAAAGACGTACACATGTTTGTCTTCTATCATGTGTACGTCTTTTAGCGCTTTACTCCATGGTTCAATCACAGTCAACACCAACTAGTCCAACAACAAGTTCTTTTACGGTCCTGTCTTCCCTGCCTCTCGATTCGGGAATGAGGCAAGACTGTTCGCAACGGGGCCATGCAACAAGTTTCGTGCTTTCAGTGAATACCACCGAAGAATTATTCCTTCACTGTTATAACTAGGATTCCGTGTTTTCGGAGTTCATTTTTCGTCAAATTCAGAGGGTGTTTTTCGGAGTTTATTTTCTTCCGAAAATTCGGAGTTTATAGGAGTTTTTCTTTGTTTGATTCCAAAATCTTTGAAAATCGGAGCTTAATTTCGCAGTGTTTCTTATGAAAAACAAAAAAATAATATCCGGGTGTATACGTATGCTGGATAATTATTATATCAAATAATATTTCTTCAGCTGGGTTTGGTGTTGGTGCCATTGCCGCTGGCAATACTAATTTGTCTCATGGCAAAAGTTGCACACATCTGTGGCTTGGATAAACGCCGATTTGCTTCGCTGAGTTTGGTGAAGCACAGTTTTGTTTCTTTACGTAATGACAGTCGCAGAAAACATCCGAGAAAAACGAGCACTGTTTACCCCTTCAACTCGCACCCGGAACGATCCACCGCGTGATCTGGAGCCGATTATATGCCACCAGTGTCTATCATACTCATGCGCTGAGGTTGGTGAAGCACAGGGCATGCGCTGAGTTCCACACATTGTTAAGGTTAAGCTGTTCCCATCGTCACTGTGATCGGGCTCGAGCTACTACCCGAATGCGTGCGGAGGCATTGATTGTCACGAGCTCAAAATTGAGTGCTCACGCAGTGCTCGTGTTCACCGTATGAGCCGAATTTAAATATTTTCACCATGGGGATCGCAGAGCTCGATGAAATGCTGGGGATGGTGTTGTTGACAGTGCCAACAATGCAATCCCCACAACTTTGTCATCAAGTTTTGCGAAAGCCAGACTGAAACCGTGCAACATCACTGTAAAGCAACGCGTAATAGATTATCTTACTGCTACTTTTGCCACTATAGCACGAAAAAGAGCAAATTTTGTCAGAAAGAGGGGTAAATGGCTCAGGCTAGCTGGTGACCGGTCATACTTATAAAACGCCGGGACAAGAAAAAAAAAAGAAAAAGGAAAACAAAAGTACACCACACTAACGTCTCGTTCTCTCGAAAATTGCCAGCAAATCCTCAAGACAGAGCCTTTGCCTTTTTGAACCTTGTTATCACATCAAATATCGGTTCATAGTAGTCATATAAACAATTCAAAGCTAAACATATCCCCAGCAAAACTTCGAGTTGCCAAGAAGCAGACAGCCTGATGTCCCTTCTCTAGAAAATCTGGCATCGAAACATTTTTGTCCTTCTCTCGCCCTTCCCTTTGTCATTGTGTCGCCACTTTTTCTTTTTCTTTGTTTTTCTTATTTTCTCAGGGTTTTATGAGTGTGCAAACGTTTTGCCTATCAGAATTCATGAGGCGGTAGCGGTCAAGGTTGGAGTTTCTTATTTTGTGTCATCTTTCCGAGGACACCATGACATCTGTGCAGGCACTTCTACTTACCTCTGCCTGGGATTTCACCGAGAACCCTAAGTTGGGGTGCGGTGCACAGAACAAGTCTTCCACTGGTGTATTTAGCATCCTTACCACCCATGCATCAATGTGTGGTCCCATAATGGCAACAAACGACGTTGGAGTAATTAGCATGTCAGGGTGTCGGAAGTCACGCTCCAGGCAGTTGGTCGTAGAGGTACCGTCAAAACGTACGAGCAAATGCAAGAGTCGCCATCATGGCATCGCACCCTGTGACCGTCCGCCGTGAACTGTCGGGCCAGAGGGCGGCCTACAGCGGAACACTGCCACATCCACCTACCTCTATTGCCGTGACACCGCCAGAATTATGGCGAGCAGCGGAGTGACAAAGTGTTACGTCACAAGGGGAAATCGGGCGCCTAGCTCGGACGTTCCCGACTATCGACGTCGCGTACTTCCACAGGGCTCCTGTACGCGACGGAGAGCCTCAAGTCGGCCGTGCTGTGCCTGGCGGCCGTGAGTCGCGTCGTCGGCGTGGACCAGGCCGTGGCCCTGTCGAGGCTTGAGACCGAGTTCCAGGTGGGTCCCGAGGTTGCCCAACCAATATAGCAACTCAGCGGTGAAGTTCACTTCGACAGGCAGCTCCATCTACGGGGAATATTCGCAATTCCTAGGCCGTCTACGGCCACAATCGTTGGACTCGAGCTCGGAACTCCGAGTGGCCTGACAAATCGTGACACGGCGCTCGCATCCATTTGTGCAATGGTGGGTCCTCCCCAAAGTTTCTCTTTTTGGCCACCAGCCACCAGACGGTCGAGGTGCTTCGTGTTCACTATCCAAGGCTACGAGCATCGTGGGCATGCAGACATCTTGGCCACCTGTTCCAGCAGACAGAACTTTGCACAAAATGCAGAGTGTTCTACACGGTCCGGGAGAACTTTTGCAAAGCGTGTATTTGCCGTCAACAGTGCCGAAAGTAATGCCAGAAACGAGTTGCAC
>JAZHYW010041640.1:0-33662 GCA_037355805.1 Ixodes ricinus
AATTCTCTCGGTTTTTGACGACACTGACATTTTGTGAAAATTTCCGACCGGGAAAACCCCCTGTAATGACGCATGAAACGCAAAAAAAAGAAACGATAATGTCCAATTCGGTTTCTTGAAAAAAATTATATACTCAAGAGATGTTTTAATGGCTCACTCTAGGGAGTAGGAACGTTTTCAACTATCAATCATGAAAAAGTACTCATTTTGAGCATTTCACTTTGTTGACCTTAGTGAGCTTTTGATTATAATGCAATTAATTTATCGACATTTCGTTACAACGTATTTAGAATATCAGATAAGGAACACACCCGACAAATGAAGTCTGACGTCTGTCTTCCGTAGAATTTGCGAAATAAAATTACATGACGCAGAATAATTGACCTCCTGAAAGCTTGGCTCAAGTCAAGTGCCAGGCATCACTTCATGGTCTTGGGTGTACAGATATATACTTGCTTTAACGATATGAGCGTTTTTACTTTCAGCGGCGTCGAGAGTAAATCCGGCATCAACAACACTCCATTCGAATGATTTCCATGTGGAAGGCTCTTTTCGCGCCACGAATTGCGTGCCTCAGGCGCTTTTGTCAGGCAGTCAGATGCTGTCCTTGACACGTTTTTCACTCGTTGAGAGCAACCCTTTCTGTTGAAATAAATAAATTGAGCTGGATATCTTAAGAAAATTGGATGACTTCATACAGGAGACCGTGCACAATGTATATTTTATCTTTAAATGTATCAATAAACAAGTCAAGCGAATGTTTCTATCGAAAACATTATTCTCTCATATAATCAAGAACAACTGTTTTGGATTTGTTATGCAGGCGAAGCGCGATATTTTCGAGCAACAGACATAGTGACTTCTTGCGTTGAATATATTTGTCTTCTTTTTTATTATAATAAATATACCTTGTGCATAATTCTTATTGCGCCAGTAGTACTTAGAACACTATCACTTAACCAAATTTGCGCTGTCATAGATAATTGGCCTCTCAAATCTTGTGTGTCTCACAGCCATCTACATGCTCAATATGCGCCAGCGCTAACGCTGATTCTTTTCTCATACGTTTCCGGTACGCCGACGGTGCACATAGTCAGAACGTGTTATAAAATCAAGTGCACAAGTTGTGCGCATAATACTGGCATGCATTTAGGTACGAAAACAAAGTATAAGACGACACTTCACAAAGGAAGTCAAGAAATCGTGGTAAAACGCGACGAAAAACACGAACACAACGCCCTCGCGAAGGCGCAGAGGGGAGTGAGGAGCGACGAGTTGAAGCCACTTAATGGCGGCGGAGTCACGTGATTCCAAGATGGCAGCGCCCATGCGACTGAGGGTGAAGAGGTCTATAGCGCAAATGCACAGTGCCAATTGCGTTTGCTCGTATACACTAGAGTAAAACTCTTTTGTTATCAAATGGTTTCAGAACGATCTACTGAAGCTCCTTATTGAGGCCACGCCGCATTATTGGTAAGCATCAGGTTATCTCGCTGCTGACCAGTGAATTCCACCGGTCGTTCCTCAGTGCTCTAAACGCAAATCTTTGTGAATTGTCTGAAGACTACAAGCATTTCTGTAAACCAAGGAACAGGAATTTGCAAACATAAAAACGTAAATTCAAATATTTGCCTCCCACTCTTACTTGAGTACACCATGAGGCGGTTTCACGAGACTCCTTTTCAGTTCCGGTAAGCCGCGTTCCGCAAGGTTGATAAGCAATGTCTTCCAGTTCCCTATGAGTTAACATGCAAAAAAGTTGTTATTTACCGTCAGTTTTTTTTTTTTGTTAGTAAAACGCACAGGTGCGGCGAGTGGCTCCATCGACAACAGAACTCAGCAAGAACGACCGAAGACGTATTTGGGGAAATTAAACCCTAGCTTTCTCCGTTTTTATTTTTTTACCTTATCGGAGTTGCCCGGAGGCTTCTGCGCGGGACATTTGTTTTTTTCACCGACGAGCAGAGTTGTCGAGTACCTGCTCGTCTTAACTTCAAATAAATACCGGTACGTATAGACATCGAGTATCAGCTGATGCTTTTTTATGATACCGACCTCTGTGGCTGGTGATGTCGATCATGGTTCGAAAGAACTCGAGCGCAGTGGAAAACACAGTACTCGCGCTTAGAGCGACATCGGAAGAAAATTCACCGATGTGGCGTCCAGCAAGAGATTTCGAGCCGGAAGCACGTCATATAAAACCTCCCTATAGTCACTGACAGGAAATGAACGGCAGGAAGTCTGTTTGAGATGTCTGGCCTCCCAGCGCGCCTTTTCGGCGCGCCATCATGTGACGGCTGCCCGTAGGCACTCGACGTCCACGAGATGCCGAAGCGTTCTCGAAAATAGAAAGTGGAAAACATGCGAAGCCGGATAAATGAAGTACCTTCCCGCCGTTCTAACCCTGTCAGTTCCCAAAGAATGATGGACCCTCTTATGCCCGAGTCCCATTAGAGCGATAAACAGACACAGCCAACGGCGACGAGCCTCAAATCCAGAGTATTTTACGATTTGACAGGCTTTGTAGAATCAAGGAGGCTATGCTCAAACACGAGAACCATGGACGCGAGGGTGTCTCCGGCAGGCTTGCAATGACTCGTGCTTACTTCACGAGCACCGAACTACTAAACGCCTGCCAAAACTACCATCGCGAGCATGCTGAATGTTGATAATAATTCCTGGAGAAGGGGAAGGGGGAACAAAGGAGATCCACAAATCTACAAACACAGCTAGGTGACTCGTTCGCAAACTAGCTGTTGTTGAAGATCTATGTGTGTCCTTCGTCCCCCATGCTGCCTTTCCCCAGGAATTGTTATCGTCATTCTTGTCCAGCTCGCTTGCACCTTGGTATTAATTGCATTATAATCCTAACCTTAAATTGCAGGCCGTTCACCCTTGTTGGTGTTAAACTGGTGGCAGCTAATAAAACCCGTTCGCTCTACTGACGTCTAACTCCTGGTTAGCTCATTTGGTTGAGCACTTCGCGGGAAATGTAGAGGTCCCTTGTTCGATACCAGGACCAGGCGGATTGTTTCGGTCGCACACCAGTCACCTAGATGTGTTTGGAGATTTGTGTTTGTCCTTTGTCCCGATTGTTCCTCTTCTCCAGTGATTATTACCGTCATTGTTGTTCAGGTCACTTGCACATTTGCATTTACTGCATTATCATCACGCTAAATCTGCTAGAAGACTTGTCCGTGTCAGTTTTTTTTTTTTGGCACTCTAGTGGGACTTGGGCATGACAATCGCCGCACTAAACCTTTGCTTCGTGCAGAGTAATAACACATAATTACACGAGCCATCAAAATTCGACTGTCGCAAAAAAAGATATACATAAAATATGTTTCATTCGCTTCCGCAAAAATAAAACCTCTCTTGTAAATTGATTTTTTGGTTTTTTACCTTAGAGTATTTTCAGAATTGCCAGGCGGCAGTGAGACGTCTTGTCGATGACGCGGTGCGTCAATTTTGTTTATATTCCATTTTATTTTTTGACAGGGGCAGATAAAACACAATCGATCGATTTTTTTTTCTCTTAAACCGGCTGCTTCATGGTGGTCAATATGGCGTTGCCCTTCACACAATACAGCTCAAAATTTAAAGCTCTGACCGATGTAGGGAGGCACTAATATCCCCGCTGACAGCCAATCCCCGTCCAGTCCTTTAAATATCGGCAGCTGCGCTTCGAGGATTCTTGCCCCCCAAAAAGCAAAGTAAAAAAGAAAACAAAACGTATTGCTCAATTAGAATATTTGTTCATGTACGCCCGCTTCTAGTCCTATCTCGTTTCGGCGGAAAAAAGTTTTTCTAAATTTATATTTCGGGGGTATTCCTAAAGTTAAACAAGACAACAACAAAAATCAGAGTAGTAAGCGGCATTTGTTCAGCGACTCACTGTTGAAAGTGACTACACAGTATTAGTCTTTTACTACGACGCTGTATATAATTGGTTGGTCGGATATCCTAGTGTCGACGTCCTAACGTAAAAAAAAAAAAGAAACTCTAGCGTTTGAACGAAAGTTACATACATCACGCGTACAACATACGGCAAGGCGTTCGTTTCAGTAAATGCAAGCACAAACCATGTACCCGAATCACATAATTGATGATAAGGCGCTCCTGATAACAATGCATAGCGCTCACCGTATACGTTTCTCGGTGAAGATTACTGTTGCACAAGCTGCCTCTGCGACGGCAGCTTGCTACGGAGGGAAGTGACGTCACTAGCCTTCCATATATAAAATAAGAACCCGCCTATACTCTATTTCACCTTACGTCCGGACGCAGTGGACGCTACGACCTATCATAGCCAATCTTGTTCTGTGGACGTAGCCCGTGATATGCTTTCCGCGCATCGCTGTGCCCCTTCTTCAAGGTCACGTGACACTCACACGGCCTTGAATTGTCTCCGATGGCTCGTAGCACCCGATGCGCTTGGATGAAAGGTGACACGGAGTACAGCGACCGTTTTCGTTGTTGCTGCTGCAGCGCCGCTATGGGCAACGTTATTAGATTAGCTCAATTACGGAACTGCTCATAGACGTTGCATGCACGAACAGTACCCCCTCACTCACCACGACTCGCCCTGAGTCGCTCGACGCGCCGCCGGACGGCTGCTTTGGTAACTGAATCGGGATACGCTCGTTTCAACGTTACTAGAAACGTAAAAACCAACGGAAAAAAAAACTATTTTTGTAGTAAATTTTATTAGAGTTTAGTTCAAAATGAGGGGCGTGTGATGTTTTTTTTAAATGTTTAGTTTGCTAGGTTTTGCAGCACAATTAATATTGTTTTTATACAACCATGCCTCAGCGGCGATTTCAGGTAGCACGTCCCGACCTAGGCGCATCTTAACTTCTGTGATATGTCGCGGCGCGTCCGCTGGGGAGACGGGGGTGGCACCCTTGTAACCTCTTCCACCGTATCTGTTTCGGCTCCGAAATGGCCGACTGAAGCCAAAAGAGATGTCACGTGCAGTTCCTCGAGTGACCGCTGCGGGAGAAATGGCGGCGTTGTGATCGTCATTTGGCGCTTCAGCTGTGCTCTTTGGAACGCATAGTTATGAAATGAAAATGTAGATGGCGCTTCGAACATGAGTGAGGCGCCATCTACACCGTGGAGGAGGTTCCTCAGTTGTGGAACCCCTCTCCGCGGAGTTCCACAACTGAGGTAATCTAGTAACGTTGGCTATGGGCTGGCCACGCATAGATAGGACTACCGAGGAGACGCGTGAATACGAGGAACGGCGAAGAGAAAAGAAACGGCAATACGACCAGCGGCGGCGGTCTGCGACCAGAGACGGCCTTTGGTAAAGTGGAGTGGGAAATCGCTGCAGGTGATACCACAGCCTCGCTGGCCAACCATAGTCACAGCGTGAATTGGAGCCCCGACGTTTTTGTCCACCTGCCCCTCTTTTCCTTTTCCTCCTCCCTATATCCCCACAAACGCAGTCAATCAGCCAAATTTGGGGGTTTTACGCGCCAAAGCAATGAAGGACTTATGACAAGTCCCAGCGAAGGACTACGAATTAATTTGAACCGCCTTAAATTTCAACCAACATTCACTTACAACATCGATAGTTTCTTTGAACTCCATGGCTTTCTCTCCGATATCCTCATGGTCGGAAGGGTACGGCGCAGGCCGTTCGCGTAACGACATTTCATCAAGAGCGCGGAATGGCCCTTTAAATCTTTCCGGCTGTCTCTTTATTTTCCATGGCCACTCACAACACATTCGAGCCACTCATATACGGAACTAAAATACGTATTCGTCGTCTCCGCAGTAAACACAGCTCAAAGCTCTGGAGTAAATAAGTTTCAGTCGCTTCGATGTTATGCTATTCTGCTTGTTTCCATAGCGAGATTTTAAAGTATGTCTCTAAAGCGTGACGCAAACTTTTTCCTTAGACTAGCAGCGACCCGCCACGTTGTAGCCAACAGCCTCCCATAATGTAGCAAAAGACACGCTGTCAAGCGGCAAAAGAACCCCATGGCTTTGGAATCCCGTTAAAAGATCGGAGCCTATACTGCCAAACGGTAGAATTACGTGATTCTTTGAAAACACTAGTCCGATAACCATAGAATTCTATAGTAACAGTAGTCCTATGAATGCAAAACAGTAAAATGATATAGAGAAAGTGGTCCCAGGACTGTAATCGTTTTAAAAAAAAGTGGTAACATAATTATAAAATTCTAGAATATCTAAGAGTCAGTGGTCACATCGCGGTAGAATTATAAGGAACAGTGGAATCTACGTAGTCGCGCAACCGAACCAACAATACGTCTGACCAAGTGACGTAACTGCAAGGAATCTCCAAGCCAGTCATCTGTCACCTTTCGTTGAGTAACCCGTTCACCGTGCGACGAAAGGTGGTGCAATGTAGATAACATAAAATTCTAGACACTGCCGCAGGCGACAAGAGGTTGCCTTTGTCAAAAGAGGTCGCGGTTTACCTGCTTCGCACTCTCTCGTGAAAACAAAACAAAACAAAACAAAACAAAAAAACAAGAAAGAGAAAATAAAACAAGGAGAATGGTTGACGGCAGGGATTAGACTTGCTTGAACTACAGCGCTGGAATGTTGCATTGGTTGTTCTTACAGGAACTGAGAGATAAAGTAAGTAAGAAAGGGCAAAAAGTGTTGTCCCTCGGGACACACTGGCCCGCGGGCTTAGGGAATGTCGGCTTTTTCGGGTGTCTGCAACAGACAAGGTGTGGGATGTTTTCATGCATTTTATTTTGTTCGTTTCTTATGTTTGTTTGTCCATGCTTTGTGGCCAGAGAAAACGAGTAAATTGAAAGAAAAAAAGGCACAAACAAAATAGGAGTTGCCTCATCGTTGTTCGGAGATGGACAACTTCACGATGTTGAAATCTAGAGCTCTAGCTCCTTTGGATAGCTTTCGAAAAACCGCCGAAGCCGGTTCTAGCGGCGTAGTCACTGAAACTGGCAGTAACTCCTTCAAGCAGTGATTCTGTTATAAGCTGAACTTATAAATGTGGGTGAGATAAATTTTTAATTGAAGGCGAACTGCTGAAGCCCTGCCTTTGGACGATCCTGCGATTAGGAATTATCGAGGTAAAACATTTTAAAATAAACGTAACTTTTTTATTTTTACTTTTCAAGATTGGCGAAAATGTTAAATCAAAATATATTCTAGCGTTTAAACTTCGAAAAAGAATTTAAAAAAAAACAGACGCACAGTGTGCGTCTAATTATTAAAATAATCATAGAATGTGCAAATTTACCTAAGGTGGGGATACAAAACTGCGCAGAAAACGGAGTAAGAAAGAGTGTAAACCGTGCATTGTCACAAAACCCGTGAATATGTTATTTCTTTAAGTAGTCCGCAGCACGCCAGTGCACAACACGAACATCCATTTGGAGAATATAGTAGCGCCACAGTGAACATACACGTTAGCCAAAATCAGATATGATGGAGAGCCACAGACGTGCGTCTTTGGATACTCGTACTATCAGCTTCCACAGGCATTACCACCCCTGCATGCGTATGAAAACAACAACAAAGACAACAACACCAACATATGAACACCATTCTCACAAACATTACCTAGATAGCTAGGTCGTCGTGTTGAGGTTTCTGCCTCTCCTAAAGGAAGTTTAGAAAATACCTACCTATATTCTAAGCAAAATAACTTCACTTTATCGAGATCCCTTCGCGGCGCGAGAGAAAGGATGTTTCACCAAACTACCGTATCACCAGAGATATACGTATCGCGTTGTTTACTGATGAAGATCAGTAAACAACACAACATCAGTCCATAGTTAATACCTAACCAGCGTCATGTCTTCATGTGTGGGTACTGTGAGGCCGGCTATTATTCCTGTTCTCTTTTTTATGCGTATAAAAGTTCTAAATGTATGCCTCCCGGTAATATCCCCCCTAATGTAACGCCGCAATGCTGCCTTTAAGGGTCAATAAGTGAATAAAAGGACGTGTTATTCATAAGAAACCGCAGCCACAAGCTGTATATCGTGCAAACACATTCGGCTTGGCTCTTTAGGGCGATACTAATGCTGCTGAATTGTTGGTTTTGCACGAACCGCCACTTTGTGGAGATCCCGAGCAACCACGCTTCCTCGACTGCTGGGCAGCCGTGCGCCGGGAATCTCGGAGGTCATAAGAACACCTGCGCTGGTTAGGAAACACTGGCTAAGCTTCGTTCATCGCTGAGTTGACAGTGTGATGGAAGCTAGACGTTTTACGGACCAATGGACCACCTCCCTCTCCTGACCCAGCTCTCTTTCCTGAGAAAAGGAGGGAGCGTGATCACCGTGCGAAATGTGCAGGGTGTCCCCTCAACAATTTACAAAGTTTGTTTTTTCATTTCAAAAATAAACAAGGCAACACCGATTGGCCATTTTTCACCCAAATATACGTCTTATGGTCCCAACCAGATTTAAAGTTTCAGAACAATCTGTTATATTATTCAAAAGTTATACGTGATGTTCTAAAATTTTTCAATGTGACAATGGTGGCAGACGATGTTCTCGAATATATGTGAGCTGAATGGTGTCATTTTACCATAAACTGACGAAAACCTGCATTTTCCCTTTGAAAGTTTCAAAAAAATCACTTATAATTGATTATTTAGATAACGATGAGCTATAAAATTTCAGCATTTAGCTGGTTCGGAACGTGGGCTGAAACGTAGCCTTCAACGATGTGTAATTCGTTTTTGCGGTAAAAAAGCCCCGTAAATCTGTTTTTTCGAGACCCCGTGTAGACGTATGATTGATCCAACGAAAACGTAACTTCCACCATATTGTCAGCTTAGTGCCGAATGGAAGGCGCAAGCCGTCACTCGCTTCACAGGACTTATGCATCCATTCGTCCATCCTCTGAAGGGCAGCAACCCGTCGAAGAATTTTGCTTTCCGGTCTGACGTGAGGAAGCGGTACCCCTACGGGCGATTGCACAACGTTCAACGCGAGAACTCGGGATCGCCACGTTATCGAGGTCGTTCTTCGTCATCGCCAAAAACGGCACGCCCGATGCCAAGTGTGGCGTCGAGTTCCTAGATTTAAGAGGGGGAGCAACTCATAAACCGCAGAGAGCCTTTGCAATTTATTGGTGGACACTTTCTGGACAGGCTGGGTGCTCGAGCGCGTGCTCGAGTTGCCGCACGGGGAGTAGGAGAGCGGGCGGAGAGGCTGAGCAAAGGCTGGAGACGCTAGAGGACGGTCGATGCTTTGAGCTCCTCCTCGTAGTTTAGGCTACGGTGGAGCATCTGGAAGCACGCTAAAATCTGGGCACACTAAGTGTACCAAGACTCCGGAGGTTCGGACTGCTGTCTCGCCAATGTCTTTGGCGATTGCAGTCTCGCTTTCTGCGTCTCCTGGGAAATCTTCTGCCCTCTGGAACTCGTAAGTAGGCGTTTGCGGACATATGCATCAACGAGTATGACGACATCTTTGTCGTATCTGTTGCTACCCGCAGTGTTAGTTCACCCGTTATTATATTTACTTTCCGCAACGTTCTCGCATGGTAGAGTAAACACTGAGTTTGACCGCAATCGTTATGAATTTCGAAAAAGTGAGATACATTAAAACGAATCCCGATTTGCCGATGTTTCTTAGTATATTTGGCCATCAGGCTACGCTTCGCCTTGGTCGTAAACATTGAAAGAATATAATTTGTGAACAAAAACAAGAAAAAGAAATCTGTAGCTGTGTCTAGAGTTTTGTGCTAGTGCTTGTCCAGACGCTCCCCACGCTCTAGGCCTCCAATCTAAGCTCCCATGCATACTCACTTTTACTTAAACCTGTATTTATACTTCATATTTTGAATTATATCTAAAGAGCAGTATTAGCTATAATTCAAAACTCAGTATACACCGTCGACAGCCACACATAGAAGTGAGGTAGCTGACCTCGCGAATGTTTCTGGCACAAACTAAAACGCCGGTATGTTACCCGGTTTTATACGATACCCCTATGCGGACTCTTTGGTGCGCGCTTGCACCATCACCGTTCATTCACTCCATCTGCTTGCGAAATGACATCTTTGGGGCTATGACGTCACACCTCAGCTGTAGCTGTGATTCATTTTATTGGTTTCTTAATTGTTTAAACTTTTCTTTTTATTATTGTTAACATTCGCAAGGCAACGTTCACCCTAGACGACAAATATTAGCTCAATCTCACAACGTCGCAGGCACCTTGAAGCTACTTAGTGAACCACTTAACCAATAGGCTAATCAGTTCGAAAGAACTCGTGAGAGAATTAGCAGATTAATCTAATTACCTTTTACATTCTTTTTCGATTGAAACGACGTGTTCTTAAAATGCCCGTGAAAGGCAGGTGTTATATTGTAGAAACTGACTGATTAGAAAAGGTAGGGTGTTGCAAGTCTTGAGCGTCTCGCTCCACAACCAATGAGTTGGCTGAATTAGGGAACGCCGAAGGGCCAATCACAAAGCAAGACGCTTGCATATAATTAAAATGGGTGGAAACATAAACGTCGTATTTTTTAACAAAATCACACAAATCATAATTATATGGTTTAAATATTTCTTTTTTTTAAATATAAAAAACAGCAGAACCCATCCTTTGGGAATGATTATCTACGTTAATGCGAATAGCATCAAACGGTGCGGAGTTATGCGCGTTCGTCAGGTGGCCGGCACACTCTAGATACGCCAGCCCACTCTTGAGGCGATTCTAAATTTGTTGACACTTTCACAGCTCTGCGCACGATCTCCGCAGCCCAGCACGTGCGTTTGTGTCACTTAGGAAGGCGAGCAAAGCACGCGCCATACGCACAAACACTCAAAATGGTACCGACCAGACTTTCTGGCGTCTCAGCTAGTCTCAACCAACGGTACTCTAAACGGTTGTTTATATCTTTACCATAGGACGCGCTTTACAGCGCTGTCACACTACCGGTGCGCGCGCGTTCCATGCACGAGGGCTCATTCCGCTCTCGTGAGGCTGAGCACGGCCGCTACATCACCCTCTCCCGAGCGCGGGAGAGGGTGAGCTAGCGGCCGTGCTCAGCCTCACGAGAGCGGAATGAGCCCTCGTGCATGGAACGCGCGCGCACCGGTAGCTGTGACAGCGCTGTAAAGCGCGTCCTATGGTAAAGATATAAACAACCGTTTAGAATGCGTTGAATGACTGCCTTCATAGCTCTGTGGTTAGCGCGTCTGCCTGCTGATCAAGGGTCAACGGTTCGAATCCCAGCCGGCGCCGGTCTTTTTTATTTATTTATTGACCCGCGGCGTAAGAGGTTAGATAGCCAGATAGATAGATAGATACATAGACGGAAAGTGCGTGAAGTATCCAAAGAATGCTATTCGCATTAATATATATATATATATCTATAGTGTGCTAGCAGTCAGAAGGCTCGATCTAAATTGGACCGTAAAAATCGACGCCTGCACGAAGCAACCTAAACTTTTCGTGAAAGGTGCATTTCACAGGTCCATTTTAATGCGAATAGCATTCTTTGGATACTTCACGCACTTTTCGCGTATGTATCTATCTATCTATCTATCTGGCTATCTAACCTCTTACGCCGCGGGTCGATAAATAAATAAAAAGACCGGCGCCGGCTGGGATTCGAACCGTTGACCCTTTGATCAGCAGGCAGACACGCTAACCACAGAGCTATGAAGGCAGTCATTCAACGCACTCTAAACGGTTGTTTATATCTTTACCATAGGACGCGCTTTGCAGCGCTGTCACAGCTACCGGTGCGCGCGCGTTCCATGCACGAGGGCTCATTCCGCTCTCGTGAGGCTGAGCACGGCCGCTAGCTCACCCTCTCCCGCGCTCGGGAGAGGGTGATGTAGCGGCCGTGCTCAGCCTCACGAGAGCGGAATGAGCCCTCGTGCATGGAACGCGCGCACCGGTAGCTGTAACAGCGCTGTAAGCGCGTCTTATGGTAAAGATATAAACAACCGTTTAGAGTACCGTTGGTTGGGACTAGCTGAGACGCCAGAACGTCTGGTCGGTACCATTTTGAGTGTTTGTGCGTATGGCGCGTGCTTTGCTCGCCTTCCTAAGTGACACAAACGCATTAGAATGGCAATCTGGGCTAGTTGGTTCATGAT
This sequence comes from Ixodes ricinus, assembly GCA_037355805.1. NCBI lineage: Eukaryota > Metazoa > Arthropoda > Arachnida > Ixodida > Ixodidae > Ixodes > Ixodes ricinus. The sequence continues at coordinate 12,078 of JAZHYW010041640.1, forward strand.
AACTTTCAGGGCGCCGAAAATACACAAGGACAAGAAACAAGAAAGGAGACGACAACAAGGCGCACTCGCAACTAGCGTTTATGGAAAAAACCACTCTCTTATATGCTCATGGCAAACAACACAGTCATAATGCACAGTCATACTACATCCGGTGTAGCCCCCTTCGTAAAAAAGCGTGCTCTTTTGCCGATAGTGACACAGACGTGTCACTAATGCAGTCCTTGCCTTTTTCTTTTATTTCAAAGGCCTCATGCAGCTCCCTCGATATCCGATCGGCGTATCTGGCCAAAAACCTTGTGTCACTAAATGACGGTGTGCATGAGCAACGGCTGCAGTGCGTGGCGAGGTGTCCCGACGGGGTAGCCCGTGTGGCCGCAGCATGTTCGCGGGCGCGATCATTAAAACATCTTCCCGTTTGGCCAATGTACGATGATCCGCATGACATGAGGATTTCGTATATGACGCCCGTGGCACATTCCGTGTACCTGTTGCGGTGCTTCGTAATGCAGACCCGCTGACGCAACGAGCTGCGGGGTTGAAGAAGTGCTTGACATATTTAGGTCCTGCGGGGATGGGTTGTCGTTCACGCATGAAGAGCCAGTGAACGGGCAATTACAGTTCTTGGACCTCAGGCTAAGTCTTGAAAGAAATCACATATGCTGGACATATGAGCCGCGATCTAAGAAGGGCATCCTTCCGTTCAGCTCGGCCCTTTCGAAACTTGTAAAAAGAGGAATCGCATCTAGTTGTCTCGAGGCGTCACTAAGAAGATCATGTGCACACACTGCTCAAGCGAGCTTCACGAGACAGGCAGCGAGGTTGCAGAAAGCGGGCTACCCGCAGAGAGTTCTGGTGGATGTAGCGGACACCCTAATAAAAAAAGATTAAAGGCACACGGAGGCAGCCCCGTGAAAGAGCAGCAGTGAGGCCGGTGGTAATCCCTATGTACACTCACTAACCCACAATCTTAAAAAGGTTGCTGATAGGTACGATGTGCCTATTGTGTTCTCCGCACCAAACAAACTATCGAGACTGTGTCGCAGAATCAACAATCCACGTGAGTCTGCAGATCCTTGCATTACGAAGCACCTCAACAGGTACACGGAATGTAGCCACGGGCGTCATATACGAAATCCCCATGTCATGCGGATCATCGTACATTGGCCAAACGGGCAGATGTTTTAATGATCGCGCCCGCGAACATGCTGCGGCCACACGGGCTACCCCGTCGGGACACCTCGCCACGCACTGCAGCCGTTGCTCATGCACACCGTCATTTAGTGACACAAGGTTTTTGGCCAGATACGCCGATCGGATATCGAGGGAGCTGCATGAGGCCTTTGAAATAAAAGAAAAAGGCAAGGACTGCATTAGTGACACGTCTGTGTCACTATCGGCAAAAGAGCACGCTTTTTTACGAAGGGGGCTACACCGGATGTAGTATGACTGTGCATTATGACTGTGTTGTTTGCCATGAGCATATAAGAGAGTGGTTTTTTCCATAAACGCTAGTTGCGAGTGCGCCTTGTTGTCGTCTCCTTTCTTGTTTCTTGTCCTTGTGTATTTTCGGCGCCCTGAAAGTTATCATGAACCAACTAGCCCAGATTGCCATTCTAATGCAGTACATTTCTTTTACATCGGGCTCTGTTCTATGTTCTACCACCACCTACCATACAGTTTATCCCCTTATTAACTTAATTGCGATTGAGTGCTGCCGCGCCAGGCAATACAGCTATGCCATCCGGCACGGAAGCTACCCGCGCGAAGTCGTCGCCCTCTTCAACGGAGCACAACCGTCGACTGGCCATGCCAAGAGGATATGCAGGATCCTGAGGTCGGAGTCTTGGAAGCAGGTGGGAAGGTACAGAGACGTCCTAAGGATCAAGTGCCACGCCCTCAGTGTGAATGAGAGCAGCGCTGAAAGAAACTACAAACTCCACCTCCGGACGGCAGCCCAGTACACGGAGGTCTTCTGGCAGCAAACAAGAATGACGCTGGCGAAGAACACCAGACGCAACGAAGGTGGGCAGCAGGAGGTAACCGTGCTTGGAGACGTAATACTGCCAAAGCAAATCAAGGACTGCTTGGATAAAGGGCCGAAGTACAGCCAGGAACCGTGCATGAATCCCGTTTTAAAGCTGTCGCTGATAAGATGGATGGGAGACAAAGCCAAACCTGAAGACAGAGAAAGGTGTGTAGCCGATGGCGTGGATGTCCTGCAACGCCTGGAGGGCAAAACGACTAGGAAGTTCAAGACCAACACCATCGTCGACCACTTTTTGGAGCACAACCTCAAGCTCCTCACTTCGGACAAAGAAGGAGGCTTCGTGGTCCTGCCTGAAGCCCTCTACAAAACCAAAGCAAAGGAAGCCATCCAGAAGAACTTCAAACGAGTGAGACCAGGCCCACTAGCCAAGGTGAAATCCCGCGCTATGGAAATGTGTGGTGCATTGGAACTAACGGGACTGCTAAAGAGTGCCAAGTCCAGTAAGAACCTTCAACTTGACATTTTCTTTACCGCGAAAACACACAAGACAGATATCCCCTTCAGGGCTATTGTCACGGAGAGGGGTTCATGGCAGGCTCATGTTGCTCAGCTACCTTTGCAAGTATTTGACCTCGCTGGAATTGCATGATCCGTTTTTTGCGCGAAATTCAGACTGCATCATCGATTACCTGAGTGATGAAGAACACGGAATGCGCAGCGCTTTTTCGATCGACGTTGTAGATCTGTTTTACTCGATTGAGCACAAACCCCTGTTTGAGTCTGTCAGAGAGTGCATTGAACGAAACGGTGTTCTACCGTTCCAAGCCTCTTGCGGCATTTCCGTTGATCATTTTTTGGAACATTTGGCATTTTACCTAGAGAGCATGTTCGTGCCTTTTGAGGGAGAGATGTATGTGCAGAAGAGGGGAATATGCATCGGGTCTTGTGTTGCGCCGATACTGTCCAATATTTTTTTGAGTGTGTGCGGAAGAAAGATTGCCGAGAGGTTGGGCGACGCGAACCGGTGTCGCATCTTCAGATATGTGGACGACTTTCTTGTACTCGGCAGACCCGCTGACGCAACGAGCTGCGGGGTTGAAGAAGTGCTTGACATATTTAGGTCCTGCGGGGATGGGTTGTCGTTCACGCATGAAGAGCCAGTGAACGGGCAATTACAGTTCTTGGACCTCAGGCTAAGTCTTGAAAGAAATCACATATGCTGGACATATGAGCCGCGATCTAAGAAGGGCATCCTTCCGTTCAGCTCGGCCCATTCGAAACTTGTAAAAAGAGGAATCGCATCTAGTTGTCTCGAGGCGTCACTAAGAAGATCATGTGCACACACTGCTCAAGCGAGCTTCACGAGACAGGCAGCGAGGTTGCAGAAAGCGGGCTACCCGCAGAGAGTTCTGGTGGATGTAGCGGACACCCTAATAAAAAAGTTTAAAGGCACACGGAGGCAGCCCCGTGAAAGAGCAGCAGTGAGGCCGGTGGTAATCCCCTATGTACACTCACTAACCCACAATCTTAAAAGGTTGCTGATAGGTACGATGTGCCTATTGTGTTCTCCGCACCAAACAAACTATCGAGACTGTGTCGCAGAATCAACAATCCACGTGAGTCTGCAGATCCTTGCATTACGAAGCACCGCAACAGGTACACGGAATGTGCCACGGGCGTCATATACGAAATCCCCATGTCATGCGGATCATCGTACATTGGCCAAACGGGAAGATGTTTTAATGATCGCGCCCGCGAACATGCTGCGGCCACACGGGCTACCCCGTCGGGACACCTCGCCACGCACTGCAGCCGTTGCTCATGCACACCGTCATTTAGTGACACAAGGTTTTTGGCCAGATACGCCGATCGGATATCGAGGGAGCTGCATGAGGCCTTTGAAATAAAAGAAAAAGGCAAGGACTGCATTAGTGACACGTCTGTGTCACTATCGGCAAAAGAGCACGCTTTTTTACGAAGGGGGCTACACCGGATGTAGTATGACTGTGCATTATGACTGTGTTGTTTGCCATGAGCATATAAGAGAGTGGTTTTTTCCATAAACGCTAGTTGCGAGTTCGCCTTGTTGTCGTCTCCTTTCTTGTTTCTTGTCCTTGTGTATTTTCGGCGCCCTGAAAGGTGACACAAACGCACGTGCTGGGCTGCGGAGATCGTGCGCAGGGCTGTGAAAGTGTCAACAAATTTAGAATCGCCTCAAGAGTGGGCTGGCGTATCTAGAGTGTGCCGGCCACCTGACGAACGCGCATAACTCCGCACCGTTTGATGCTATTCGCATTAACGTAGATAATCATTCCCAAAGGATGGGTTTTTTCTTGTAAAATTACAAAGTTGAGCTACCCTTTTTGTACGAAAAAAACGAGAGCGAAAATAACTTGCAAGGGTCAATGGCGGGCGGCGACGCAGACGACTCTGTCGATCGGCGGATCGCGTTTGGTGTACGTATTGATAGATGGCGTCGGGAGCAGCGCCGGAAGGTGCAGCCGAACAGCGAAAGAAAGCAGACGACAGGCAGACGAAATCCGTCGGCAGCAAGAACGCCGTCGTTATGCAGTTGCGTTTTAGAGAGCAGCACTTATGCGCCCGTGGGTTGAGCGGCGTCACCGTCGGTGTCGGCGCCGGCGTAACCGCCCTAAATTTAAAAGAAAATGACGTCACGTGACCACAACAAGAATTCAGTTACCCGTTAAATTTAGAGGGAAAAATTATGTGACATGACTTGGTGTCACGTCACTTTTAAATAAATTCATTTTCTCCGCTAGATTTAGAGGGAAGATTGTCGTCATGTGACTTCAACAATCTTAAAAAGATGAAAACAGGGAAAACAAAAACCACGTACCGGATGAAGAAAGACATGGACAGAGCGCTGACTAGCAACTACAATTTTTTGAACGCAATGGTGCAATTTATACAAGCACAGTCGAGAACAACTCGCTCGACTGTCCCGATAAACACTATGAGCCCATGCTTCCTATCACTGTTAACTCTGCCGGAATACGAAAAAAAACTCATTTATAAGCTAAAACTTACATCATCTGCTGATTGCGATAACATCAACTCTAAAATCTTAAAAAATACTAGTATAATTTCTCGCGAGTTTCTAAAACTGATCTTTACCCAATTGCTATCAGCATGCCGCCTTCCCTCCGACTGGAAGATAAGCAGGGTAGTCGCTCTTCTGTGTCTAATTATCGTCCAATATCTTTAACCTCTATATCTTGCAAACTACTAGAGCATATACTTTACTCCCATATCATGACTCACCTAACAAGTAATTCTTTTTCTTGAAGCAGCAGCACGGGTATTAAAAGGGACTCTCCTACAAAACTCAGCGTTGTGATTTTATTCACAACCTGAACACTAACCTTTAATGTCATACCCAGACTGACGCCGGTTTTCTTGATCTTTGAAAACCATTTGATCATGTCCTTTATCGACGCCTGCTCCCTTAGTTGTCATCTATTCGTCTTGACCTACTCACATTAGCATGGATACGTGACTTTCTCCTCCCGGGTGCAGCTAACGTCCATTGATGACCAAGAATCTTCCCTAACAAACGTGTCTTCTAGTGTTCCGCGGGGGTCAGTTCTAGGGCCTCTATTGTTTTAATATATCTTTAAATTACCTCAATTCCGCTATTTCTTCTAAAAGACGTCTTTTTGCAGATGGTTGCGTCGAGTATAACAAAGTAACAAGTGTCAAATATAACATTAAACTTCATAGTGACCTAATTAGGATTAACAAATGGGGCAATGGCTGGTTGATGTCGCTAAACAAACCTAAAGGCAAACTAATTCGCGTCACTTGAAAAAAAGCTGTACTTCCCAACCAATACCACCTGGACTCCGATTTAAATGAGGCTTTTACCATGTATACATTTATTGGTGTAAGACTAGCGCGTAAACCTTTCCTGAAATAATCGCACTGAAGCCATCACTGCTGACTCATCAAAAACCCTTGGACTAATTATAGGTCATCTGCGATCTACACCTCCCCTTGTCCGCAAGCTGGCGTACGACACGCATGTCAGACCTAAAGTAGAATATACCGCTACCACCAGCAATCCCCATTAAATTTACCTAGTTAACAATTTCGAAGCAATTGAAGACAGGACTGCCCGTTTCATTTTGTCTATTTGTGATCCTTCGTTTAGTGTTTCCGCCTTGCAAATCCAACTAGCCATCTCCTCTTTCCAGCTTCGCAGGAAAGCTTCTCAGCTCTGCCTGCTTGATAAAATCTACTACGACATTTCATACCTTAAAATGAGTCGCTATCACCCCCCGACCGAACATCTTCGCACATTAACAGCACATGTGCCATCAAACGTATTTCAGGCTGCACGAACGCATTTAGTCCATCATTCCTTCCTCAGGCCTTCAGCAACTGCAACAACCTCTCATCTCCCATAGTTACCACTCAGGGCCCGAATAATTTTCTATCTCGCATTAAACTTCATTTTTTCGTCTTACTAGTTGTAATATTTCTGCAATTCTGAGCAGTCCTGAAAGTGTTAAGTGTGTTAAGTCTTTAGTTTCTTTTTTGTGTTTTTCATGCATTTGCGTTTCTTTATTGTATAAATGTTGAATATCCCTCCCCTGTTGCGCAATTCCCTTCACGGGCCCTTAAGGTGTAAATAAATTAAATGCATGCAGATGGTTGAGCGTGTTGGTTTCTAATTTACTATAACGAAAGATAGACATTGAAGACAAACAGAAAACACAGGCTTGTCTGTTTATCTTCATGGGGAGTTTTCGTAGATGCTTTTCGCAGCCCTGCAGTGCTCTCCACAACAAGTTAAGGATACCCGGAACTCTACAGTCAAGGCCATCAGCGCGCAGGCGCAGTAGCGGCGTCTTCGTTGCGGACGGCTTAGCGGAGGGGAAAACGCGGTTCTTTGAAACCTCCCTATTGTCCCAACTTTGTTATCGTAAATTAAAAATTAAAATTCAGTAACCCCGCTAAATTTAGCGGGAAAAATGACGTCACATGATTTGGTGTCAAGTCACGTATGAACAAATTCAGTGTCTCCGCTATATCAGGTGGGAAAATTTGACGTCACGTTACCTCAACAGCAATTCAATTCCTCGCTAAATTTAACGGGGAACTTGATGTCACGTGCGGAGAAGGAGGAGGGGAAGGTACGAAGATGCAGGAGAAAAGGATGAGGAGGAGGGGAGAGAAGGAGAAGGAATGGAGGAGGAGGATGGAAGGAGGAGAAGAGTGGGGAGGAGGAGGAGGGGTATACCCTCCCTCCATACCTTTTCCTCTTCCTCCTCAAGAACTGCGGTCTAAATTCGCGTTACAAACGTCTTTCTTGTGTTTTCTTTCACTTCAAGTTTTGCTTTTATTGTCGGCGTTTATTTTTGAGCCAAATTTACGCTACAAAAATATTATCTTAATTTAAGTAAATCACGGTCTTCGCGAGCAGTCTCGATAAGGAGGTAGCCCCATCTATCTATACGTACGCGAAACGCGCACTGATCCCTGACTCAGTCGTCTGCGTCGCAGCCCGCCGTGGACCCTGGCAAGAGTTTGGCCCTACTTTTTACAGAAAGGGAGGTACACTTTTATTTTAATTAGAAAAATTGTCCTGTTAAATACACCTTTAACGAAAAGTTTAGGTTGCTTCTTCCAGGCGTTGATTTTTACTGTACATATTAGATTAAGCCTGGTGACTTCAGGCGCTCTATAAATCACTGTTCGCCATAATATAGCGATTCGTGAACAGTAGATATATTTTACAATATGGCAAACCAATTGACCGGTCCGTCCGATTTTTGACTCCAAAGCGATAAAGAAATACCGTAAATTTAAAGTACAGTATAATTAACAAGATTTTATTTAGCGAAACCCACCCAAGTAAAGCATAAAGAGCACGATTTGTTTTAGTCAATGAATAAACTTTATTTGCTTTTCTTTCCGTGTTTTGCTATTTTCGCAATCGGTAATTTAATTTATCCTAGTTTTTTTCTTCTACGTTTCGCATATTTATTTATGTGCAAAGAATCGTTACGTTAACTGTCGAATTAAGTGAAAAGTAGAAAAAAGCCCGAAGTTCCAACTTTCTTAGAAGATCACTCGTTTGTGCTCGTCTTCAGCCGGATATAAATGTTACTTGCGCTTAATATTTATTTGATTTAAATACGAAACAAATTCACAAAAAATAACAACATATAGACGTACTGTACATTAAAAAAAATGTTTGGATTACTTTTGCAAGAAAGTTAGATTTTAATCATCGCCGTAAAACCCTTTTGATCTACATCACGATTTGACGCTCCTCAATTTTTATTTTTCGTCCAGTTAATAACCCAAGCCCTACGTGCAATGGACTGTCAATTAGAGTGGGTGAAAATTGGGTTGTGTGTATGTTTATACAGCCTAGAACTTGGTCTGCCTCCAAGGGCGACGAGTCTCCCAGCTGTAGATGAGCAATTTAGCCAGTGCAGTACAAACCGCTAGCCTGGGGTCTTTAACGTGCACCACGCAGTAGTGATACACGACCGCACGCCGGTACGATGCTCATCCAGATCGAAACGGGCAGGGCGGGAATTGAACCCAGTATCCTGGGTTCTGCAGCGCGAGCTTCGCTCCACGTGCTCCGAGCTGGTGTGCGCTAGACCACTCGGCCACCGATCCCCCTTAGAGTGGGTGAAGAGTGACAGCAATTAGCGGTTTTGTGCCACCCACGCGCACAAATGCGCTTCTGGGGCCATGCCACAGCGCACTGCCCGTGCTCAGACGCTTAACCTCACAACGCTTCAGCACACGCGCAGCCAGCACATTTGATCTGGGCAGACGCGAACTTTCTTTGTAAATACGCTTTTGGTCTATTGCTTCAAAGGGACACTGTCAGGGTATTTGTGGTCGCCAAGGGTTTGGGTAGTTGGGCTCACACGTGTGAGCCCAACTATCCTAAACACCAATTGCGGCTGGAAAAAAAAATGTTTTTGGTCTATAAAATTTACAGATCGAGAACTGCCCAGTTTGAGTCACGCCCTCTCTCTTCTCCGTGGTCACGTGCCGTTTCTATGGTTTAGACACAACCACCAAATAAAATCAAAGCTGTAGGTCATCAAAGGCACAAGCACAATATTAAAAAAAAATATTATACCCAATTTTTGTGGCTTTTTAAAAACTTCTATATACGTTGATTGAAAAAAAAAATCTCACAACCACGTGACTTCCGGAAACCTTTTCCTCTTCTATATTTCTTCTTTCTTCCCAGCCCAGTTTGGGTTTCGGCTTCCAGCAGTGGATTTTTTTACGTTATTGAAAAAATAAGCAGTTTTCTAGCAAAATAGTGATTCGGTTGTGTTCTGACACCATGTTAAATAGCCAAGCGAAAAAAATAATTTTTTCCTTCGGTGGCGGGGTGTCAGTGCCCCTTTAAGTATGTAGTGTCTAGAGACCGAAATGGGCCTAGGCGACCGGTGTGACTATAGACAAGGCACCAGAGTACACAAAGCGGAACCGGGTGCCAAGTAAATCTTCGATGTTCTCCATTTCCACCCGGTCCGCTCTCTCGTGCGAATAATGAGAACCCGTGGGGCACAAAGACCCGCCAAGGGCTTGGCGGCGTCACAAATCCCTTCTCTCCAGCACGTCGCGAAGCTTAGCGCATATCCGTTGAGAGGCCTTAGCGCCATTCGGCCAACTGGCGTGCAGCCTCAAGGCGCGGTCAGACTGCCAACACGTCATACAAAATACGCTGTCTAGACATTGACTGAGGCGATTTTCTTCGTTGCATGCCAGTCCTGCCAGACTTGTCATACAAAATATGTCAGCAGACATGTTGGAAGCATGTATGACCATAGCCTCCTCTGTACTAACAAAGCCTGGCAGTTCGACGACGGAGCCATGAGTGCCCGGTCGCAGATTTGGAGTGCGAGGACATGGTAGCATAGAGCATCAAAGTGCCATTTTTCGGGGAACGTGGACGTCAGCGCACTGCTTTTGCAGCGGCGAGGACCCGAACCACACTTGTTCCCTCGGGGAAATGTGCTTCGGCGTCTCGCCGCAGCAGGGCGCCAATCACCTGGCTCTCCTCTCCCCCCCCCCAATCCGTTGTCTGCCACTCCACCTTTTCCATTTCGGCGGCCGCTTCTCATGGCGATCTGCCAGCCTTTGTCAGTATAGTGGAGGCTATGGTATGACGCAAACGTGTTTGGAAATGCTGGATGCGTGTCTGTGTATGTCATCGTGTTTGCATCAAAGACCGTGTCTTTTGCACATTGTAGGTGCAGCGCGACTGATAATTTAATGCACCCTCACTTTAAGGAAACCGTTGCAGAACTCTGTCCCTCGATCCGAGGGGAACATGTTTTCCGTGACCGTGTCATATTGGGGCAACGGCGATTGTCGGGAAACAAGTTGTTGTTACCTGGCAACTCTGGTTTTCCAACAGTCGGAAAGCCAATGCGTTCGAAGTTCCGAAAAACTAGCCAAGCAGGACATCCACTATTCATAGGGTTTGAATATATTAACGTGATAAATATTGTTTTTTTCAATCAGAAATCTCTTCAATCGTTGACAATCCACCTAGTCCTAACAAGAGAAGATGAAATTGCTACTATTGTTTTTATTTCCCCCGCCTTATTACGTGGTCGTGTGTTCCACGCAATTCTATTTTTCGGTGAGAACTGGGTTCGCTCTGATTGCAATCTGAAGTGTTTTGTGTAGCGTGGCGCTCAGCTGAACTGCATAAAATCTGCGGCAACGTGACAATTAGGCCTTCACCGCAATCGGTAGAATAAATATTTTATGATACTGTCAATTTAGATTTTCTGCCTGCATTGTGATCACTTTATTACGTAAGCGTCCTGAGGTTTTGAATCACTTTGAGTCGCCGCCTGCGGCCGTTTTCAAGCCCCAGACATCGAAAATTATGAGTGGCAGCGGCCGTTATTATGTTACCACGCTTGCGTGGATGACATTTATTGGATTTTTCATCCAGTGAAGTAAACACGCCATTTTATTACACTAGTAAAAATGTGAACCTAAGCTGCGACATTTCGACAACCTCCTTCCATACCCACGGAATAGAAACATTAGGCAAATAATCTCAGATGCACACCAGACTTGGTTATAGTTAAATAGATTTTGACAAGCCTTTATTCGAGTCAGATCTAAGGGGAAAGGGGGAAGACACGCTCCTGCTAATCGGGCACTCTACCGCCGAAGCTATCCATGCTGTCGTGTTGTCGACGCAAACTTTGCTCATCTACCGATCCGTAAAACGCGCGTCGTCCAACACAAATTGAAGTTGTTTCCGCTGCCAAAGCAGATACACCGAGGCAACATTCTCACCGCCACCTGTGATGTTGTGATGTTCCCGCAGCGTGACAGGTCTGTTGGCCAACAGAGCGACCGAGAACAAATTTGACAAAAGAGTGATGTCTCCGTACGTGTCTTCTCAATGTGACCTTAAGGGTCTTTAGCGCTGCGCTGCTTGGACCCGCTCGCCAGTGGTGCCGCCGTATCGAAAGTCGCCGTAACAGGCCCTAGTTCATTCCGCCCATATTCTTGTAGGCATCTCTCTACTGCCATGGCTTTGGTCGTAATGCCCGGTTCTCATTTTGCCTGTTCAAAGCAGTCCTAGAAAAAGTGACGTTCCAATAGACAGTATTACAAAACACGCTTTCTATTAATTACTAATCAATAACACATTCAATTTATACGCTCTAGTCTCGACAGCTGGAAGAAAACGAAAGCGAGGTTGATTAATTCTCACCAGTTTTTCTTGTCTTCATAAAAAGAATAACCCAGAGCCTTCACGAAGGCGTGCAAAAATACGTAGAATGAAAACTGGATTAAACTCTGTTGTTGCCTGCATTCTGCTCCTTTTTAACGCTCGTATATTTTTTTTTCATTTATATAGTTCTTACGACGTTCGTCTGGTATAGTTTCCTAAACAATGCGTTCTTAGTGTATTTATTCTTTTATTCATCTCTTTTTGGCTCTTGTGCATGTTCAAACCACACTCTGAAAAGAAAAGAAAGATCCAGGAAAAATGTATTGAACGGTTGGTAGGAGGTTTTCCCGCAAAGCTGAATTTTTAAACGTATATTTTTTTACTTTTTTGACAATTTAGTGCTGAGGAAATACGCACCGGAAAATATTGACGCGTTTAGTCGTCGAGAAGCCCCACCTGCTCCAGCTTTCCACCAGCTCAACTTTGCAACCAAGACTCCAGAAGAAAACAAAATTCAAAGGCAAACAATGAAGAAATCGCGATGATTTGAAACCTGTCAATCTGATGGCATGTTTACACGCATGCACTCATTAAAAACAAGTACAAGCGCACACACAAAAACACAGGCGCGCTTAAAACCCGAGAACGGAAAAACACAAACACACGCTTACCAGGGAAGAACAACGGAAATAAGATTTCTTTATATTTGTTTTTTATTTTCTGATGGAAATATAACTTCTTAGGCAGACGATTATGCGTTTTTTTGTCGCCAATAGACTTTCTGCATTAGGGTGAAAGAAAAAATTACAAATAATAAAAAAAGGGGCACGTTGAGTCGTGCATGGTATAAACACGCCATCGTGCTCTAGGTAGGTTTGAGTCGAATAGTTGAAATTAAAGTTAGCTAAACGTATAAATCGAACCACATTCATTATCATTATTTAAAGAAACAATAACCTTCTGATTTATTTTATTTTTGTTAATGTTACTGGTTTACTAATTAATTCTAGCGTCACTACGCAGATTTAATTACAGTTAACGCTTTCATAGCCAGTGACAAAATAAGTGACGCAGAGTGCCCTATTGTGTTCGTACCTCTCGCTTTGTGATTTATTCTCTACATTGGCTCTCGGTTCAATGTCATTGGCTTCGGAGAGATAAGAGGTTCTGCGGTACTCGACGCGCCGCGTGTTTTTAATCAGTATGTCGCTACAAAACGCAAGTGATAACAAAGGATAAGACGAAACTATGCAAAACATGCTATGGTTTATTACGTCGTACACAATGAAAACAAAATTTCGTATCCTTCATTATCTTGACTTTGACACGAGCGCAACATTCTTGATATTCCATGGCATGGAGCGTATGCTCTGCCCATTGCACACTAAACAAAAGGCCAAACAAATCAACAAAACAATGCGGAAAGCAAGTCGTCCGCTTCTTGGGTTGGATTTGAGGTGACGTCAAAACAACACCGAGCTCTGATTTGCTTAGATTGAAAGGGTAGGTGGTAGGCCCCAGTGCTAGATGCCTCGAGGTATTGTTTTCAATCAGCCAATAAGAGCTCGGCGTTCTGACATCATCGCAACCCTTGTGCACAAAACAGACCAACTCGCGCTCCGCATATACATTAAGCGTAAACCTGAGTCAGAGTGTCGACCAATACTGCCCAGAAGATGTGGCCTACACCTCTCCCCAAATGTCAACAGTAGCGGACACACGCAGTGCCGCCTACACTCTAAGAAATGCGTGCGTGTCTACTTACCCGCAAAACACTCAAAGAGCAACACTCTGCGATCTAGAAATGAGCTCAGCGAATGATGAGGCAGAACATCCGCTTAGAGCAACAAATGAAGTCTGCGCTGTGGCAGTACGCCATGCATATCGACATGCTTGCATTGCGTAATGCCACAGCGCAGACTTTATTTTAAGCTCTAACCCGATGTTCCGCCTCATCATTCGCTGAGCTCACTTCCTAGATCGCAGAGATTCGCTCTTTGAGTGTTAGGTTTGTAAGTAGACGCGCAGGCATTTCTAAGAGGGTAGATCGCCTCAGCATATCCAACAGCTCGTCTTGCAGCATCATACAAGGAGTGGGACGCTAGCGCACGGGCGACGCCGAGACGGACGCGTCTTCCGCTTCTCGTGGGAGTCTTTTCGAGTCTTCGGCGTGTTTTTTGCTTGTCGGGGATCCACTAAGAATGACGTCGTGAGCAGACCTTGTCTTCTAGGCGGCGTCGGCATAAGCCGAGTAGAGTGCAATAACGTGACCAGCTGTTGCGTTATTTTTTGTTTACATCTAAAACACTACTCCCCAAAATATTACCATAGTAAAACGTTTCCGATTCTTGGCATTTACATAGTCACTAATATGCGCTCTCCTGTGCCACTAACTTTTATGAATGATATAGAAGAATATGCCAGTGTATTGCTCGCGCGGTGTTGCAGACTCGGCAATGACGACAGAGCGCATTTTTCGTGAAAGTCATGTCGGGCTGTGTATGGTGCTCCCCAATCATATGCGGAACACGCGAACTGCATCATATTAGGTGGGAGCGCTATCCTGGCGGAGGCCGAACAACTGCCTATCTGGCGTTGCCCTCAATACGTGGCTGGAATTGACGTTACATTAGCTGTCACCGCGCTGTCCTTGCTGTTGAGAAGGTACCCTTTGAAGCGTACGTTTCGCGCCACCGCATTTAATTTTTTAGGGAAGCACACATAAGAATGACCTCCGGATGATGCAACGAAGTCGTGTGCTGCAAGCGATGCGTAGAAAGAGTCCCACCGAGGGAAGCCTTAAGCGCAGACCGCATGGCGTGTTTTTGCTCGCGATTCTGGCGCGTCGGCGTCAAACTGACGTCATTTCCTGCGCGCGGGCGCGCGTTTTCGCGGGAGCGTCGGTTTCTAGCCGACCCAAAACAAGACGCGCGCGCCGAGGCGTCGAAGCGGCTCTCGCCCAATGAGGGTCGGTCGAGCTATCACGTGATCCTGCACAGTACGCTGTTTCGTATTCAGCACATTTCGAAGTGTTCAAAAGCATTTTTATTTTCAATATAAAAATTGAAAAGGTGTTTCTTTTGACACAAAAACCCGTTTTATTTATTTATTTGTTCATTTAATTCCCATTTTGTAGTAATTGCGTCAACATTTACATCGCGTGTTGAGAAATTTGTTATCTGGCAACGCTGATAACGCGCGGCCGGTGGCGCTTGGCCTTGTCTGCATGCGGATGCCCCCGCGTCAGCTTCCGCGCGAGCGTTCATAGCGCGTCGCGTTTTCGCGTGCAGAAAAACGCGCCAGGCGGTCTGCGCTTTATGCTCAAGACGAAAACCGTGGCTGGACTGAGAACCCGCAGCATCCCGCAACAGATGGGCGATGCACAAGGTGGTAATGATAATTTTTCTGGCTTTAACCCTACCACGTTTGTGTTCAGCTAAACAGGCAAACGAGCAAAACGAGTGCAGAGACAAAAAAAAACAATCATGATTTAAAAAAAATAAAAATCGTGTAATATTTACGTAATTTAAATCAGATTAAGTTTAATTTATATGACTCTAGGAATAAAAATAAAATGTTTATTATACTTCTTTTCAAACAGAGCCGATTGATTCATCAATCCGTTACATTACTTAAAATATACCGAAGCAAAGATTCCTGTAAATTTACACTTTTTCAATTTGGTTCATTCGCAACTTTTTAAAGGTATTAGCCTACCATTCTAGATAAAAAAACAGCTTATTTTTAGTTATAAAAAGAGCTGTTTTTTTGCACTTTTTCTCCCGTACTGAGTTGTTTGAAATAGGACATTACTTTTCTTGTCTCGTTTATTCCTCCAAATTTATATTTCCTTGCTGCGAAGAATTACGTAACTAACAAACGTAGTAGGATGTAAAAAAAAAGAATCTCAGCGCTCGGGTTTGTTTAGAGAAGTCGTTCGTAGTCAATCTGCTAAATATATTTTTGCCTGGCGATTCTTTGATTTTAATACAAATGCACGAAGAGAGAGAGAGAGAGAGAGAGCATGATATGACAAACACTCAGCAAATAAAACGTATTTTGCGAATTAATTTTGCGGGTACGTTGTGATTTAATGCATATCATAGCAAAACCGGTGTGATTTAAATCCTGATATAAAACAAGTTTATTTTTAACATGTAACGTTCTTTGGCCACGTGTTCGAAATTCTGTGAATCCCAGATAAAAGTGCGGCCGCGAGGTTCGATAGTGATTGCTTTTGAGTGGAGGTGAATCGGCCATCGCAGTAAAGAAAGCGTTGGCGCGAGGCGGGAATGTCACGACACATCGCAGAGAGTTGATGTGCTATTTGGCGGGAAAACCCTACGGGTCTTCCGCTCTGCGTCCGGCAGATAGCAACATCACACCCTGTCACACGTTGTAACGCGAAACATTTCTTTGGATAGGTGTTCGGCATTTAGTGAAGCCTCGACAAAAGCGTGGCCGCGATGCTCGATACTCATTGGTTGACGTATCGCAGAGGAGTTAAGTCTCGACGTTGATAGGATATATACATATGTAGAAGGGAGCGCGTTGGAGTTGACATTCAGAAGACACCAAAGAGGATACATTCACAAGGTCGGAGGACAAAAACACATATATATTTCAAATAGCAACATACATTAATTGATGGCAGTTTCACTGGGGCGGATCTTCCTAGTCTATGAAGCAAGGAAGGTAAAAAAGCAGCTGAACTGAAAGAAAATCAACAGGAAGAGAATGAAAATGAAGAATAAAAACAAAATGAAGAAACAAAATCAACAATGAAAAGGATATCAAAATAAAAGAATCGTGAAGAATTGAAATTAAATGAACGGAAAAGGAACGAGCACGCTGATTAATAGGACAGTTCAGGCGCGAGAAACTCAAATTCAGCAGAGGAATGGGAAAGCGTTGCCGCAGATAGATTGTTCTTGGCACGCTGGATGGTGAAGTCTCCATAATTTCTTGTCCGCACTTTTCCTCGTGTGTCCCCTACGCTTCGCTTTCATTATAGTGAGGAAAGCAGAGACGACATCTTCGGGCGTGCATGGCAGTGGGATGGTACGAGGCACATGATGCCTGTGAAATTTCAAGGAAGCGTTCTCGAAGGTAAACTTTTATGCAACGTCCAGTCTGGCCTGATTATTACCCGCGGCAATTTTAAAGGAATAGTGAAGATTGTGCTTTCTTGTTCTTTTCTTATTTTTTCTGAATTCCTAATTATCTAATTTACTTTTTGTATTAATTCTTTCTAATAAATTTCGTTTCATTTCATTTTCATCGTTAATTCCGATTTTATTTTTGTGTTTTTCTTCTACCTTTTCAGCCTCTTCCTACTGATTTCTCTTTCAGGTTAGTTGTTCTTCATCTTCCTTTCTTCATAGACCAGGAAGAGCCGCCTCAGAGAAATGGACATGAATACATGTATCTTGCTGTTTGAATTAGCTGTGTGTGTTTTTGCTCTGTCTCGGTAAGTATATCCTCTTTCGTGTCTTCTGTAGCTAGTCGTTTATCTGGGAGGCCATGTGTCCAGAGGGGTAGGCGAGAAGGAGCTCGACCACCTGTGCGCTATGAGAGAGAGAGGAGCTCGAGAGTATGGAAGGCTGTGGAAGCTTCCCAGGTTTATCAGCGCGATTAGCGGTGGTATCGTTTCATTCCAGGGACAAATATCAAGTGTACACACAAAACGCGTTGATTAAAAGCTCCGTGCACGTAGGCGTCTGGATAAAAGCCTCTACACGAGGCTTGAGCACTAATGGGTATTTAGTTGAGGGGAAAAAGGTTCATTGCAGTAAAAAAGCGTTTGCGGCAGTTGGGTATCGAATCCACACCATTTAGATTACTAAAAAGTGTATTTCCAGCTTTTTTTTTTTTGGGCGAGTGTTTTTTTTTTTTGTAAGTTGAGGTGTTATTGTGGTGAAAAAGCCCTGCGGGGATCCGCTCAGCGTCCGGCAGATGGTAACTTGACGCCCTCCAATACGTTTTTAAAACCCGGGTTAGTGCCGGTATTTCTATTCCCGGAATTAATATTGAGTGTACATGCCGACGCGCTGAGCCAGTCGCTAAACTAACCAATGAAGAGCACTTTGAACGTAGAAGTCACGCGTTTCATGCGTAATTTGCTATGCATTTTACACACAGATAGTGTTTCTGGGCTGCGGTGAATCGTAAAATCAACACAAAGAATGCATACTACAAATAAACAAATCAAGGTACAACAAAAAAAAATGAAATACTGAGAGGACGGAAAGTTATTGATCGCTGTGACGACACCGACACGAGGACACCTCGAGTATCCTTCGAGTAGCAGACATTCACTAGAGAAGATAGAGCGAGGGAAAGTCGTTTTTTGTTCTTGTTTGTTCTTTACCTTGTTTTTATGCTTCGTCTTTTTTTTTTGTCTCGTAGCTGCTGTATCGGTGAGTCCCCTTCATTCGACGATATCCCGTGGAGCGAAGGCGACGCTAAGTGCCTGCACTTCCAGCGACGAAAGTGGCCGTAACGCCCGCGGTGCCTGCCAGGGGCCGCTCGTGCGAGACGTCGCGTTCTCAAATGCGAAAGACTGGTTCGCTCCAGCTTTTGCGTTTATTTTTCTTAGTTTGTCCTTTGTGTGAGGAAACGGAGTTAAAGTTGACGCGTATATTTGAGTGGTTCACGCTATTTGAACTCCTGTTCGCATCGCGTTCGGGGTTAGAACTCGTCGAAAGTTTCATTCTGAGTGATGGTCGTTTTACTTATTTCGTAGGCATCTGAAACAGCTTACATGCCATTTAATGCATTTCTTGGTGAGTATGTATAAAAAATGTTTATAGACATACTATGAATAAACATATCGACATATGCACGAGGCTTAAGTCGGTCGGAAAGTGTAAAACGTAAATATAAAAATAGAAGAAGTACAGACGTCTCAATTCGCACGCAAGGCGTTGCGCCCTGCTCTCTATTTTCCTCCTCTCCTGGCATTACAAGTACCAAGTTAGAACTGGAAACGTTGCAGAAGGTGCGTTTCGGAAAAAATAAACAACCTAGTTAGCTTCGATATTAGCGGATGTGGACACCTACATTTTTTTTAAGGAAGTGTTGCTAGTTTTGTGTACTTTGCGATCATCTAAACCGTTTTTGTTGTTGGTCTTATTTGTGGGAGCGACGCAGTCAAATAATGTGGGAGCGATGCAATGTGGTTCTTCCGACGAAAATTTCACCAAATGACGTCCACAAGATTGTACCTTTTGAGACTTTCTTAGGTTGCGCGTGCAGTGAGAAGCTTAAGTGACCGACTGTCGCATTTCAAGCTGTGTTACTCAAAAAGAAACACATTATACACATTACACATTATACAAAAAAGAAAAAAATAAACGAGAAAGAGGAGGAGATGAAAGCGCGCGCGGACGTCAAAAATCACCACCACCATCATCACTGCCATCGTAATTTTAATATTTTAAAGCTGGGGTAGTACTATAACTCCCAACGCACACGGCGGCAAGCTATCAGGCGCACTCGCTTGAGGGTTTTTACTTATCTACTTTGCCTGGCCCGCCGCCGCGTGCGCACTAATTTAAGTGCAAATAAATCACTAACTCACTCACTAAGAACGCCGAGCTCAAACGTGAACGATTAGTGGGTTGGCGAAAAGTCTAGCTGCTTTTGTTTTTGCTAACTGCCCGAACGCGTTCAAACGCCGAGCTCCTGCGTCAAGAATTCACGCGCAAGATAGTGCGATAGAGGCGGATGAGGATCTTGCTCCCTCTGATTGGAGAAAAGCAGTGAGTAGAGATGAAGGCAGCTGGGCTTCACATTTACCCACTAATCTTTCCAATCATTGCTTGGCAATAAGACTTCCCTACGAGCAATAATCTTCTCATCTCCCTCAGTTTTTTTTTGTATAGCCAGCAACAGCGCAGAAGAGACTACAACAGTGTGAAAAAGAGAAGAAAAGAAAATGAAACAAGGGCACTGGTGTACAACTTATATGCGTGTGTTCATGTCCTAGTCTTAAAATCCTTTATTAGGCTAGTTGGCTATACATCTTGGTGCGGTCCAGGCGACAGATTGAAAAGAACTGTGACAAGGTCACTGGGAAATGTATTCGCCATTCAGAACATAAACCACGGTTTTCCCCTTGTCCTGGAGGTCGCTGTCGTTTTGGACAGCGTGGCCAGCCATCAAGCTTAAACCTTACCCCCTTTTTCTTCCCCGCTGTTTTTTTTTTTCGTCTCTTTCTTTTTTCATTTTTTACCGCTATTTCTCTTTCTTTCCCGCCCCTTCTTTCACTGACAATGTATCATGTTTTTATTCGTGTGTCTTTCTCTTTTAACTGTCGGTACTTCTTCTCTGTCTTTCTCTCACTTTGTATTAAACGTCAGTTGTAAGTAGCGCTCTATCCAGTCCCTGCATTCCTCCTCCCTTGTCCTAGTCTTCTTCGTCTGTCTGCTGCGTATAATAAATCACCAACTCGCCAGAGCTTCCCTCTTAACCAGATATCGCAGTTATCTTCGCGTCAAGACGCAATTCAAAACAATCGCAATCGCATCACCAAGAAGCCGAAAACTGTACACAAAAAAATCGCAACTGAACTTTTTTTTTCTGCTTTTAATGACGCTTCTAATTGCCGCGTTTCAGCTCCACCATAGTATGAACTGCGACGTCAAAAGTACGTGCCAAATTGCCGACGAGACAACGCAGGCGTGGAAATATTGTGATTTTTCCGGACAATTCAAGTGCCATATGTGATAACATTCAGCGTTCGGAGATGTAATTTTTATAACATTACTATTTCTTCTAGAAGGTGCTTAGATCACGGGGTCAACGAATCATGCATTTTTATTTTCCGAGACAATAAACTCCGAGGAGGGAGCGTATGAGTTTTATTTGTTTCGCCGTCACAAGGAAACTCAAACGCGCTTCGACATAAACTAAATGCGTAAACTTTTTAAGGAGTTCCCGTCAAACTCATTACCTTGTTTTTTATCTGCATAATTAAGAATGAGTTCAGCCCAGTCAAAAGTTGGTGCAGCGGCTAAGCGACGTCTTTCTTGATGTACTTTCGCTTTATCATATTATCAAAACCCACGACAACATTCTATATAAATGATTTGTGTAACTTTACTCTCCATAAAGGCATGTTAGAACAATAAGCCACAACCACATCGACAAACGCCAGAGTCTGACAACATAACATTTGCTAAATTTTGAAGGCCTTTACTTTTATATCAATAATCCATTTCC
Source organism: Ixodes ricinus (assembly GCA_037355805.1). Classification (NCBI taxonomy): domain Eukaryota; kingdom Metazoa; phylum Arthropoda; class Arachnida; order Ixodida; family Ixodidae; genus Ixodes; species Ixodes ricinus. The sequence goes on from JAZHYW010041640.1 coordinate 33,002, forward strand.
CAGCGCTGTTTCTAGTATTAGTAATTACTTCATTTAGATAATATTTACTTTAAGAGAATATACTAGTGGAGCACAACGTTGAATCTGAAAGACTCTATGAAGACCGCCAGCATAATCAGACGACGTACGCCACTCATATAAGTAAAAGTCACATTCTAAACGACTAATATTAAAAAAAATCAAAATCATTCCGCGGATTTTTTATGGTACGAACCGAACACTGAGTTAGCAAGGCGTATAAACCGTAAGGTAACCGAATAAAGTTTATGGGACAAAAAAAGCAGCAGTAGAAACGAAGAACCAGAACAACAGATGAAGTGAAGGGAAGGGGATAACCTCATTCATCTTTTTCTTCCCCAAAAGGGACAATATTAAGGCAGGCTAGGGAGGGCCGGAAGGCTGGTCATTCCCCGCACTCCCATATATCTCAGTCGCCTAGATAGATATCCTTCCCTTCTCTAAGAAGCGTAGGGATGTGGACAACAGGGGAGACGGCGAGAAACATGGGAGAAGAGGAGAGTAGAGAAAGAGATGGGGAAGATCCAGGAGACCGGCAATATACCCAGTTTATCACGGCGCAGGAGACGACGGCAAAAGCACCGGATGCGTGCCACGTTGTGAATGAGGTGTGGAAGAGGTGTCCCCATTCGGGACGCCGGGG
>JAZHYW010041641.1:0-13936 GCA_037355805.1 Ixodes ricinus
ATCGGGCTCTGTTCTATGTTCTACCACCACCTACCATACAGTTTATCCCCTTATTAACTTAATTGCGATTGAGTGCTGCCGCGCCAGGCAATACAGCTATGCCATCCGGCACGGAAGCTACCCGCGCGAAGTCGTCGCCCTCTTCAACGGAGCACAACCGTCGACTGGCCATGCCAAGAGGATATGCAGGATCCTGAGGTCGGAGTCTTGGAAGCAGGTGGGAAGGTACAGAGACGTCCTAAGGATCAAGTGCCACGCCCTCAGTGTGAATGAGAGCAGCGCTGAAAGAAACTACAAACTCCACCTCCGGACGGCAGCCCAGTACACGGAGGTCTTCTGGCAGCAAACAAGAATGACGCTGGCGAAGAACACCAGACGCAACGAAGGTGGGCAGCAGGAGGTAACCGTGCTTGGAGACGTAATACTGCCAAAGCAAATCAAGGACTGCTTGGATAAAGGGCCGAAGTACAGCCAGGAACCGTGCATGAATCCCGTTTTAAAGCTGTCGCTGATAAGATGGATGGGAGACAAAGCCAAACCCGAAGACAGAGAAAGGTGTGTAGCCGATGGCGTGGATGTCCTGCAACGCCTGGAGGGCAAAACGACTAGGAAGTTCAAGACCAACACCATCGTCGACCACTTTTTGGAGCACAACCTCAAGCTCCTCACTTCGGACAAAGAAGGAGGCTTCGTGGTCCTGCCTGAAGCCCTCTACAAAACCAAAGCAAAGGAAGCCATCCAGAAGAACTTCAAACGAGTGAGACCAGGCCCACTAGCCAAGGTGAAATCCCGCGCTATGGAAATGTGTGGTGCATTGGAACTAACGGGACTGCTAAAGAGTGCCAAGTCCAGTAAGAACCTTCAACTTGACATTTTCTTTACCGCGAAAACACACAAGACAGATATCCCCTTCAGGGCTATTGTCACGGAGAGGGGTTCATGGCAGGCTCATGTTGCCAGCTACCTTTGCAAGTATTTGACCTCGCTGGAATTGCATGATCCGTTTTTTGCGCGAAATTCAGACTGCATCATCGATTACCTGAGTGATGAAGAACACGGAATGCGCAGCGCTTTTTCGATCGACGTTGTAGATCTGTTTTACTCGATTGAGCACAAACCCCTGTTTGAGTCTGTCAGAGAGTGCATTGAACGAAACGGTGTTCTACCGTTCCAAGCCTCTTGCGGCATTTCCGTTGATCATTTTTTGGAACTTTTGGCATTTTACCTAGAGAGCATGTTTGTGCCTTTTGAGGGAGAGATGTATGTGCAGAAGAGGGGAATATGCATCGGGTCTTGTGTTGCGCCGATACTGTCCAATATTTTTTTGAGTGTGTGCGGAAGAAAGATTGCCGAGAGGTTGGGCGACGCGAACCGGTGTCGCATCTTCAGATATGTGGACGACTTTCTTGTACTCGGCAGACCCGCTGACGCACCGAGCTGCGGGGTTGAAGAAGTGCTTGACATATTTAGGTCCTGCGGGGATGGGTTGTCGTTCACGCATGAAGAGCCAGTGAACGGGCAATTACAGTTCTTGGACCTCAGGCTAAGTCTTGAAAGAAATCACATATGCTGGACATATGAGCCACGATCTAAGAAGGGCATCCTTCCGTTCAGCTCGGCCCATTCGAAACTTGTAAAAAGAGGAATTGCATCTAGTTGTCTCGAGGCGTCACTAAGAAGATCATGTGCACACACTGCTCAAGCGAGCTTCACGAGACAGGCAGCGAGGTTGCAGAAAGCGGGCTACCCGCAGAGAGTTCTGGTGGATGTAGCGGACACCCTAATAAAAAAGTTTAAAGGCACACGGAGGCAGCCCCGTGAAAGAGCAGCAGTGAGGCCGGTGGTAATCCCCTATGTACACTCACTAACCCACAATCTTAAAAAGGTTGCTGATAGGTACGATGTGCCTATTGTGTTCTCCGCACCAAACAAACTATCGAGACTGTGTCGCAGAATCAACAAACCCCGTGAGTCTGCAGATCCTTGCATTACGAAGCACCGCAACAGGTACACGGAATGTGCCACGGGCGTCATATACGAAATCCCCATGTCATGCGGATCATCGTACATTGGCCAAACGGGCAGATGTTTTAATGATCGCGCCCGCGAACATGCTGCGGCCACACGGGCTACCCCGTCGGGACACCTCGCCACGCACTGCAGCCGTTGCTCATGCACACCGTCATTTAGTGACACAAGGTTTTTGGCCAGATACGCCGATCGGATATCGAGGGAGCTGCACGAGGCCTTTGAAATAAAAGAAAAAGGCAAGGACTGCATTAGTGACACGTCTGTGTCACTATCGGCAAAAGAGCACACTTTTTTACGAAGGGGGCTACACCGGATGTAGTATGACTGTGCATTATGACTGTGTTGTTTGCCATGAGCATATAAGAGAGTGGTTTTTTCCATAAACGCTAGTTGCGAGTGCGCCTTGTTGTCGTCTCCTTTCTTGTTTCTTGTCCTTGTGTATTTTCGGCGCCCTGAAAGTTATCATGAACCAACTAGCCCAGATTGCCATTCTAATACAAAAACAAAGTGACACGCTAGCTTCACGAGGCATTTGAGATTAGGAGTAGGGGTGAAAAGTGTTTTAGCGATACTTCTCTGGCTCTGTCTACGAATGAGTTGAGATATTTGAAACGTGGTCTGGGCGGGGACTAATCTGATGCGTGGTGTCTGATGGTGTGCTCCCGTTGGTATATAAGTTTGTGTTTTTTCCTAATAAATTCAGCTGAGAGTGCGCCCTGTGTCGTTGTTATTCTACTCTTTGTCCCTGTTCCTTTGGCGCTTATTTCCCCTAAATAAAAGCCATGGCAGTGGTCGCACCTTCTTCAAGTAGGTTGCATTGCGAAAGGCACTCAACGTTCGGGGACGCTTTGTTGGCATTTTGAGTGGTCATCCAGCTCGTAGTTCATTTCCATTCCTGTTTTCTGCCTAACAATGATCGTTTACAGACAGTGTTTGCGACAGCAAAAGGTGCCGGACTGACGACACAAAGAAAAGAAAAGAAGAAAAGAAAACCTCGACGTTTTGCAGTAGCGTTGTCAATTATACAAGCAAAAAAAGTCTTATTTTTATGCTTGCTTTTCATTTTCTTCTATTTGTTATTTTTTTGAAGCTCAAGTCTGCATTGTTGTCGTAGGTCGTTTTCCGGTCTGCGTTGAGCCTCAGTGTGGCAATCTTTAGTTCCGTAGAACCACCCCTTTTGTTTGAGGACTTCTTGGGGAAACTCTAGAAAACTAAAGGCGCCTTTGGGAAGGCGAGGGGAAAACCTTCATTGTACGAGCTTAGGACATAAATATGAATCGAAATTGAAAATTGGTAAAAAAGCGATTGTCTCACGAGTTAAATCAAAGTCACACTAACTATTCGGAGGTAGCACCAGGATTTGGTTGCTAGAAAGAATGTTCACGTTTGCTCGTGCCACGCCCACGCCACATCACACCGAAAAACTCGGAAAATGGCGGAATGTCAAAATTGTATTTGAGATAATGAGTACAAGATACTCAGAAATGTAATTAAGATGGAGTATCAAATACCCTTGATCAAAAGAATTTGCAAGATACCAAGACACTTCAAAAAGTATTCGAAACACAGTATCTTGAGTAGAGTATTTGAGACAGGCACAAGTCTGCAACTCAGTCCCCAACTACATGCGGAATATCACATGTAGGGCACTCTAGTGCATCCTGGCAAAATTGCAAGTACTCCCAAGTGAATCCTTCTTGAGAAAACCGGTCCCAGAGCGGAGATGGTCCGGTTGTTTTTAGGCTTTCCTACATCCTTTGAAATTTGGGTACCCGCGACTTGCCAGGGAACTTTTTCAGGACAACCCACTTCCCAGCTAAAGACAGAATAAAATATGAAAAGCCCTCTAGCCTATCCTGGTATTATGGCCAATGCTCAAAAACGAATCCTTTGTAAGAAAACCGGTCTGAAAGTGGGGCTGGTTCGGCTGCGTTTAGGTATTCGTTCACCTTTTAAAATTTAGGTATCCGCTCCTCGCCAGGGAACTTTTTGAGGACATCCTAGTTCCCAGCTAAAGCCAGAATATAACTTTTAGAGCCCTTTAGCACATCCTGGTACTATGGCAAATACTCAAAAGTGAATCCTTTCTGAGAAAACCAACCCCAAAGTGGGGGAATGGTTCGGCTGTTTATACGCATTTGTTCACCTTTGGAAACTTAAGAACCCGCGCCTCATCCAGGACAGATTTGAGGTCGGCCAAGTACTTAGCTGGTTGGTGATGAAATACAAAATTTAGGGCCCTCTACTATAAGCTGCTACTATCACAAATCCTTTAAGATGAGCTATATTTGTTTAAGCATGTTTCGAAGTGGACATGGTTTGACTTTTTCAGGCATTTGTTCATCACCTCAAATTCGGGCACGCGCGCCTAATTCATGAACCTTTTGAGATCGGCGCTAGCTTTTAACTGGTGACGAAATATAAACATTAAAATCACCAATTACAAGCCCCTGCTATTGCAAAATCTTCGGTCTCAGCCCTCTTCGAAGAATATCATATCAATTCAGATATTTCATAACGTGTTTTTTTGTATTTTTAACTTTTATTTTCCTGTTTGTGTTCGAGGTGATTGGGGTTAATTTATTTAACATGAATATTTAGTACGTGCCTAAATATTACTTTTGACATTGGAATGTTAAGTTTACAAGACAGAGCATTCTCTCATTCACAGTGGTAAACCTTGAGACCAGGAACAGAAGGGGCAGGGACAACACCATCTCGCCGTCACAAATCTCGGCAATAAAAGAAAATAAGACCTCTGGAAACCAACTTTTCGGGGCGCATGGTAACTGAAATTGTCTTTATAATCTTCTACGAAAGTGAGTTTGATTACTCCTTTATCGCGCGACAGATCCTCCTGATACACAATCTCGCATCTTCATTCTTACTCATGACGCGGTGTTGTTCTTGTCTCTTCTGTTCCTGTTCTCAAGGTTTCTCTTTATGGAGGTGCACCAGCACGCCTGCTTTTTTACTGTAATTTCAATAATCCTCTCATAAGTCGTTTATTCCTTGCAGTGCTTTCATTCTTCACAATAAGAAAAAAAAAACTTCCTTTACAATTTTGTATTGTGGTAATATAGTTTTTTTTCTTTTCTAGCTGATTTAGGTGTTTAACAGAACACTGGAAATGATCGCAGACGCCCAAACCCGCATGAATCCGCCTTATTTGGACAACCAGTCTCACAAAACCAAGAAACTAATTTTGAGATGCACAAAATTTACCTTAGCACATTATCGATCCTTGTGGTTTACTGTTGTAGCATGGCAAATCTTGTATTTTCTTTATTTTTTAAAATTGTGCTCGTTTGAACTTTGCTGTTTCTCAAATATTGGAGTGGGCTGCTTGGGAAATATATTTTTCAAGAGATGTAATACACATCTTAGACACTACATATTTTTCACTAGTAATCACATTGCGCATAAATAATATAGCGAATAATTAGCTCGAGAACACGAGTCTCCGTGCAAATGCAATCTTTACAGGATGTATCTCCGCGCGAAGACTTTATCTCGGTATTTATCTCTGTCCTGTAAACCGCTGGAATCCTGCTGTCGATCGCGGTGATTGGCAATCCGCGTGCTCCACGGAAAAGCGAACTCGTGTAAATACGGTAATTCCTACAGTCATAACGATTTGTTTATAGTCAATAAAAAGCTGCACACTTCGATTGACTTCGATACTATCCGTAGTGACAATACATCAAAAGGTTTATTCGACTGATGTACTCGCAGTTGACGCGTCATCATTTTAAAATGTTAGCACAAGAATAGCGGTATTTGATTGAATAGAGTAGTAGCTTAGCAAATTGTTCAAAGCGTAACGTTTCGCCATTGTGGACATATTTGTTTAAAAAATATATGAGCTTCAATGAGAGCGCTGCCTTAGCCCGCCAAGAGATGGCGCAAGCACACGATGGCACATATATATGGGGATGGATATGTTAGAGGCTTTAAAGCGGGTTTCACACGACATAGCATTGTCAAAATTAAAGCGGATTTACACATGACATAGCTTATGCTCTGCTGACTCTTCATGATTTGCAAACTCCTTGGAAAACCGCCAGAATTAAGCTATGGTGGTAAATACGCCAGAAAGCACAGGGACAGCGAAAGAAGTACACAGGACGAGGCGTAACTTGCATTTGAATTTTACGGAAGGAAATAAATAAAACGAAAAATAAAGGCGCACATGAGCAAAGACGATAAACTTTCACTGGCCTCCTGGGAAGCCTGCCGTCACTGTTGCGTGAGCCTAGCTTAACCAATGAAAGTCTGCTCCCTTTCGGATAGGGCAACAGAAGGAGCACTGATACACACATTTATGCCATGGGCTCTTATCACGAATGACTCATTTATCTCGCGTTCCAATTTTGTTTTTAATTTTCCCACAATCTTGGTATTATTGAACTCGTCCTGGCACTCACACCTATCACAATGTACAGCCAAGTGGCCGGACGGTGATTGCCTGGTGGCGGCGGACTGTTCCCTGGTTCTATCATTAATGCACATCCTCGTCTGGCCAGCATAAACCACACCGCAAACAGAGGGACCTCGTAGGTAGCCCCTAAGGCACATTGCCGAAACTTGGTGGCATGACGCTTGCCGCACACCCCTTCCGCATTACCCGGCACTTCTGCATTGTTTATTCTTTGGCATAGATTGGAAAGTTCGTTTGGGATGGAAAAACCTACAGGAATGCGAAACCTATTCGCCACCTTTTGAGGTTGTGAGAGACCTTATGTACATAAGGCAAGAGAACAGGTCTAACTTCAGGTCCTGCCTTCTCTGCCTCTTCTCCCCTGACAATCCTCTTCAGGTTCTTAATCAACCCTTCTGCAACATCACATAAGACCCGGGAAGGGAACCTGTCTAGATGCAACTGAAAGCTAAAACTCATCTTGTGAGGACAAGATGTTTTCAAGGAGGCGGCAACTAGAGGCAATTCTCTTTACGAGATCCAACGGGCAGCGCCATATATGAGCAGCTTTTTCTTTGATCGGGGCTCATACGTCCAACACATATGGTCATCCTCAAAGAAAAGACTCAAGTTAAAAATTTTAGGCGCCCGGCGCCCGCCGTTTTATGCGTAAAACTTAAGCCTTCCACACAACTCTTAAAGACCTCAAGCACTCCAGAGACCATTTTACCTTTGTTGACCGGTATAGGATCTCTGTTTAAATCTCGAATATCGTAAACGAATCTAAAAATCTTGAGCCTGTAAGTTTTTACCAACATTTATATTTCTTTACCAACAACTTGTTTTTGTAAACCTCTTCGCCGCAGCGGCGTGTCAAGCCAGATTTCGCTCTGTCGCCCGACGTGCTCGGCTTTTTTGGGGGCTTGGTTCCGTCCCATGGTCTCACGGGAAGCGGTTCTGCAGGATCCTCAGATAGGAAAGGTGGAATCAAATGAGCAGGCACCGGGACTTTTCGTAGATGCTGTGTGCGAGTTCTTGGCCACTTAACGTGAAGCAAGGAGGAGGTTCGGTGGGCTTCTCAGACTTGCGTCACAGTTGACGGATTTTATGTGGAACAGGCTTCGAGCCACGCTGCCGGCAAAAGCAAGGAAGGAAGTGGTGCCCAATAGTGTTACCTTTCTGAAGGATGAAGGTGCACCATGTAAGGTCATTGATAATATGAACAAGGCACCCAAGTTTAGCCTTGCCTCACAACGCAAACCTGTGGAGAGGTGTGCCTTATTGAGAACATTGGCAGAAATGTTTGACCCACAGGACAAGGACAGATGCATTTCTGAAGGTGTTGATGTTCTTGTGCGCAATTTGGCCATGGAACAGAGGTTTGTTAATACGAAGGGCGTTGTTTCTCATTTTATAGAAAATAGCCTTAAGCTTCTAACTTGCTGATAAGGTGGGTGAATTTGTTCTTGTTGGAGGCGACCTGTACTTGGAGAAGTCTCGTCAAGCCATTGAAATACATTTCAGGCCCATCCAGCCCGTTTCGCTGCTAAGATAAAAACGCAGACTAAGTCCCTGTGTCAAAGGTTGTAGTTGACTAGCTTGGTTAAAGAAGTGGAAGCTTCAAAGAAGATAAATTTCTCAGTGTTCTTCACAGGAAAATCTTACAAGACTGGTTGCCCTTTGATGGCGATCATCACTGAAAAATGAATCCTGACAGCGAGAGTTCTGAGGCCTCCTCTGCAGACACCTTTTGGGGTTGAATTTGTGGGATTCTTTTCTTGTAGGGTATTCTGAAGAAATATTTGAATTTCCGCACACATTTCTTTGACATTTCTGTGAAAACATGCATCAAAGAGAACGGGGAGGTGTCATTCCATAGTTCCACTGGAATAACCGTTGAAGGCTTTTTAGAGTTGGTAAGTGACTACCTCCAGAACACCTTGGTTTCTTTTGAAGGGGAGTTGTTTGGGCAAAAAGAGGTGTATGCATTGGATCGAGGGTGGCGCCGGTACTCTGTGATATTTTTCTTGCTTCGTGTGGTAGGGCAATTGAAAAGTTGTTGGTAATAAAATTACAGGCTCAAGATTTTTAGGTACGTTGACGATTTTCTAGTTTTAAACAGAGATCCTGTCGAGATTAGCGAAGATACTCTGGTCTGTGGAGTGCTTGAGGTTTTTAAGATTTGTGCGGAAGGCTTACAGGGTAACCGCAAAAAAAATGTTTTTTAAACAGCCTAAATGAGACAACCATGTACCAAAACAAATCTCCCTCGGAAATTTTTTTTTTCAATATTTACGTTACAGGACTTAATTTAGTCAAAGTCACAACCTCTCCACATTAGAAACTCCCGCTCTTTAGACCCGCGCGGAAGAGAAGTACGCCCCACCTCTTGCTCTTGGATTTGCTCTTGGATTAACTTGGTTGCGCGGAGTCGAACGACATACGCAGCATCTCGACTCCCGTTGCGTCTTGTACATCAAACGACTGTGGGGCATCTTGGCAAGCAAGACTGCCAAACAGAAAGCGGGAAAGAAGCAAAACGCAACCCTAGGACCCCTCCACCCTCACACCTCAACGCTGTGCAAGCCCGAGACATGCCCTTACTGCAGTCTAACCTTCGCAGCAGACCTCCACCACCTCATGGGGGACTGTTCACATTTACCCCCACCAGAGACAAGGCACTCAACTCACTCCCACTCAACCCACGGCCATCTGCCCTGGAGAATTGGACCGGGACTGCCACAGACCTCCTCAAGAGAAGGATAACCCTAGACTCGGTACTTCTTGAGAGAGTCCGGCCTGGCCTCGTTTTTTTAGGAAAGCCACCGCAGGACCAAGCCCAGCATTATGCGAGTGCCTGATGTCTCAATAAACGTTTTCCACCACCACCGCGGAGCACGGCTGCCAGCAAAAGGACGGCGCACCGCTTGAGCCTCCCAGAGCAATCGGCGCGGTTGGGCGACGCCCGCTGGTAATTGAACTTTAGCTGTTCTCCGTTACGAGGGACAAAGCACTGCGTCGCTCCTACCTTCTCGAGCGAGACGCGGCATGCTTCGACGAATTGGCCACTGAATAGCTCGGATGTTACCCAACTGCCTCGATTTGTCAAGACTAAAAGAAAAAATGTTAGTGTACTGTTGCTATTTGTTCTTGCCATATTACATGCAACCAGGTGCCGCTGCCGCCGCTGCCAGCTATGCCAACGGCCCGCAAGTGCGTCTGCTGCATGGAGGTTCCGGAGGTCGCCTCCAAGGCTGGTAGCCGTTGCATCACGGCTCACGCCGCCTTTTTCGATTGCATCCTAAACCCAGTTGTGCTCCAGATCGCCTACCGGATGAGGGCGATGGAGCTAAAGGACATGGAGCTGGTGTGAAACTTGTTTTATTCAGCAAAAATAAAATCGCCAGCTTCACTCAATGAGACCAATCAGCTGATTCTTGTTTCTTGCTTATCCTTCGAAAACTAAGACAACTTGGACAATTATATTGATTAGACCAGGGAGAACTCTGCTGAAGGAAAGAGATAATTAGTTATCAACTAAGATAGAATCGCATGCTGAACACAAAAAGAATATCGCTTTTTCTTGGGGGTCAGCTGTTTTATGATACCCTGGCTGTGCGAGGTGCTCATTTTGGGCACACAAATACTAGGCAACAACCGTAAATTGACAAGAAACTTGTTATATCAAACAAAGGTGGCATAGGGATGAAAGGTGGAAATTTCATTTGGCACCGTAATGGGAAAACATTTTGGACGTCGCAGGCTATAGAGCGGTTACCACTTGACGTGGGAGGTTGACACTTTACAGGAAAAAAAGGAACCAGTACACTACACATTCAATTCAAACAAGTTTACGTAAGATGGTTCGGAAGCCGAGAACAAAATCTGTTGGCTAACGCAGCATACAAACGTCCGAATTCTGCGTAATGCTCTGCGTTACGCAACAGCTGTGTCTTAGTCGCGGAAAGTTCGGTGCACCCGGTGCGAATCTCGATGGCCTCCGGAGCGAAATGACGAGAAAATACCGGACAGGTGTGTCGCTACGCGAAAACCCGATTGCCTCCAGCCAAATAGCATTCAGCTAGTCATCTCTCGGGGTGACATGGCTGCTGGAAACCTCGCTGTCGCGATCATTCATCTGGCAGCGCTTTACAGAACAACGGCGCCACTTCAGAGGAGCTGTCATTTCTAAAAAGTCCGCTATTGCACGCTCCAGCTAAGAAAAAAGAGAAAAAAACACGCTAAGAAAGTGAACGATAACACTGCGTTATGAAAGCCAAAACCCGACGTCGCTTCTTATCACAAACGCCTGAGACAGCTGCTACACACACAGTACTTCACTTCAGGTAGTCTCACTCAAGCACCTGGGTCAACACGAAACACTGATCGCTTAGGCGAAACGACTCGTCGAGGTAGGCGAGACAGGCGGGAGCAGAGACTTCGGCGGCCATGAAAAGAATGGCAAAGCTTTTGTTTGCTATGGTAGTGTTTGCTGTGATAATCCAAACGGAAGTGCCCGCCTTGTAAACCTTTTTGTATAGAATAATAACTCTCATTACATGGGTTATTCTTCAGACGTAAAAATATGCTGCTCAAAAGGAAATTACAACATATCACAAAGGTTTAACAACCAAGATATAAGCTGTCAATCAATCTCTTAGGCAGTGAGAGGAATTACTATCGCACGTCACTCAGTGACGTATAGCAGCCACTCCATGACGTAAAATAACAACCTTGTGGCGCGCGATTTAAAACGGACGAAATAGCCGCCAATTAAAATAAATCTCGCGCCATAAATATTGCTGTAAATTGTTTTTGTTTTTGCAGAAAAGTTGTTTTTTGACTTGTTTGTCCTAATTAGGTTGTTTGAAAAACACGTTTTTCTTTGAAGTAACACTTTATTTTTTACGCATGAAACCGCCAGAGCCGGGCGCCTGCAATTTTTAAACTTGGGGCTTTTCTTTGACGACGATCAAGTGTGTTGGGGGTATGAGCCCCGATCAAAGAATAAGCTGCTCCCATATGTCTCGGCCCATTCGAAGCTTGTAAAGAAGAGAATCGCCTCTAGTTCCCTGGCTGCCTCCTTGAAAAAATCTTGCCCTCACAAGATGAGTTTTAGTTTTCAGTTGCAGCTAGACAGATTGCAGGATGTTGGGTTCCCTTCTTGGGTCTTATGTGATATTGCTGAAGGGTTGCTTAAGAAGGTGAAGAGGCTTGTCAGGGGAGAGGAGGCTAAGAGGGCCTGTTGTCCTGCCTTATGCACATAAGGTCTCTCACAACCTCAAATTGGTGGCGAATAAGTTTCGCATTCCTGTCGTTTTTTCCGCAACTAACAAACTTTCGAATCTATGCCAAAAATACACAATGCAGAAATGCCGGCGTGATGCGAAACGGGTGTGCGGCAAGCGTCATGCCACCAAGTTTCTGCAGTGTGCCTTAGGGTTTACCTATGAGGTCCATCTGTCTTGCGGTAGGGTTTGTCTTGGCCAGACGAGGGAGGTGGATTAATGATAGAGTCAGAGAACACTCCGCCGCCACCAGGCTATCACCGTCTGGCCAGTTCGCTGTAGGTGTGAGTGCCAGGCTGAATTCAGTAGTATCAAAAGTGCGGGAAAATTCAAAACAAAATTGGAACTCGGAACATGAGGCACTCATGATAAGGGCCCATGAGCACGAATGTGTGTATCAGTCCTCCTTCTATTGCCCTATCCAATAAGGAGCAGGCTTTTATCGGTCAAGCTACGCTCACTTACCAGAGACGGCAGGCTTTCCAGGTGGTCAGTGAAAGTCCATTATCAATGCGCATGTGCGGTTTTATTCTTCTTTTTATTTGTTTCCTTCAGTAAAACTCACTTTCAAGTTACGCCTCGTCCTGTGTACTTCTTTCTCTGTCTATGCGTTTTTTGGCGTATAAGTACCAACTAGCCCAACTGGCAGTGTCAATAGAATCAAGCTAGTTTTTTCAGATGGTCTGTCTGGGCCTTTCGAATCCTCATCAGGCGTGCCCCATGGCTCTTTTTTGGGCCGTGGTTGTTTTTGGTGTTCATTAACGACTTTTCATCGCAGGTGCAGAACTCAAAACCACTATTGAAGGCCGGTGACTCGGAAAAGTTCAACAGGGCCGGTAATGTGCAGGACTGCCTTTTGTTTCAAAACAATATACGTTTCTCTGAGCAGTGGTGCATAACAAATGACTGCACCTTAATCTCAAGAAAACTTCGATCATGCCAATTACAAAAAGCACGAGAGCAAAGTGTTCAACAATAACCTCTTCGGAGAGGAGATAAAGCGCGTATCTCTTGTACAGGACCTTGGTCTTCAAGTGGACTCCAGGCTAGATTTTCACCAACATGTGTTACAGATAGCCAGTCAGGCATTCCGATGTCTTGGCACGGTATCACGTCTATTGCGAAAATTCTGAAGCCCTCACTGCGCTCGCTCTCTTTATTCATGGTGGGAATACGCCAAAAAAACGAGGACATAGTAGAGAGGCACACTGTACAGGGCGTAACTTGCAGCTAATTTTTAGTAGAACACACACATAAAAATGTTAAAACCGCACATGCGCACAGAGGATACATTTAAATTAAAAACCAGACGCCAGACGTCACTGGTTGGCGTCTAAAGCTTGAGTGAAAAAGGCCTGCTCCTTATCAGAGAGGGCGATAGCGGGAGCGCTGAATCAAACATTCGGGCCATGGGCGCTAATCATCAAGGCCTCGTATTTCAATCTTCAGTTGCGTTTTGAATTTTTATTGCTTACTTGTCCGGCGGCTTTTAGAGTTTGTATGTGTAATATGGGACTCTGTTTCCCTAACCTAGAGCAATAAAATTGAAAAGGTACAGCCGAAGTTTATTTGTATCATATACGATATACACATTTTTTTCGCCGTTTTTATAGTTATAATTCTTTCTTGGAAGACCTAAGACGTCAGTCTCTTCACGGGAGGAGGCTTGCACGCGATATGATATTTTTACAGCAAAGTTGTGCACCATACTCTTACTCTGATAAAGTGTTCGGCTCGATGTGCTTCCGTGTTCTATCTGGAAAAACTTCTAAATATCTTCACAGATTTATATAAATTTTCATTGAAAGTGTGCAATGACACGGTTACAAAACGCATGCAATTCAATATTTTAAAAGGTGATATCTTCAATTTACGTTTTCATCTTGGTGCGTTCGTGCCAACGACAGTGTTGTTACACGTTACATGCTATATTGACTATATTGTTATATGTTATATTGACTCTATTGTGCCCCTGGCGGCTAGTATGTTATGTACGGCTTCCTATTCATGCCACCATGCCGATGACAGCGTCATTAGGCCTCGCGTTTGTTGACAGGCACTTTATCTATCTATCTATCTATCTATCTATCTATCTATCTATCTATCTATCTATCTATCTATCTATCTATCTATCTATCTATCTATCTATCTATCTATCTATCTATCTATCTATCTATCTATCTATCTATCTATCTAT